>PDHQ01000633.1:0-13335 GCA_003339415.1 Ophiocordyceps camponoti-saundersi (nom. inval.)
AAAACGAGAGAAAAAAGAAAAAAAAAAAAAAAAAAAAAAAAAAAAAAAAAAAAAAAAAAAAAAAAAAAACCCTATTCTCGTAATACCTATAACGAAGTCGGATAACGCTACTACTCGAGGAGGTAAGCTTAGCCGCGCTCTTAATATCGCACTTAACTCCTACGCTATAGCTAATAACGCGCTACGCTCGCCGAAACCCGCGCGATCGAAGAAGATAAGCTAACCCTACGCTAGACGCCTTACTAAAACTATATACATTCCTTCCTACTTCGTAAATAGCTATTTACTTTTAATAGCTATCGTAAATATATATTATATACTTTTTACTAGCCGCCCTTATATAGTAGCTACCTCTTAGTATATATTCTTCTTTATCTTATTATAATCTACCTCTTAATATTTTTTCTCTATAGTTTATTAAGCTAGCTAATATAAAACGCGCCTTAAAATTCTAATAGCTTTCTATACGGACGGATACGCTTTCCCCTAATAAGTAGCTAAAGCTTATATATTTTAGTAGCTTTTTTACTAGCTATTTCTAACTCGAGGATAGCTATTAACGTAGCGCCTTGCTATGCCTATCCTATTAATATATATAAATATTTCGGAATAAAAAAAAACACCCCCCCCCCCTCTCTCTTACTCTCTCGCTCTCTCTATCTCCTTTTTCCTTTTATATATATATATATATATATATATAATACTTTTCCTTCTCTTTTCTATTATCTTAGCCTCTTTATTATTTTCGAGTTTTATAATTAAAAAAAAAATATTATATATTTTTCTACCTCTCTAGCTCCCTTTCTAAAAAGGTATTTATTCCTTTATCTTCGATCTTTCTTTCCCTTACTAATATTCTAACTATAAGGCTATAAATCTTATCGTTATTATTCGCTTTACTTTACTCGGCCCGATCGAAAGATAATTTTACTAGCGCTAGCGATATAATCTTATTATTTTGCCTTTTAGAACTAACTATTCTAACTTTTACTAGCGGCCCCTTTACTTTATTATAATATATCCTTTTTTTCTAATAAATAAACCCTCCTATTAACCCTTTATAGCCTAACGAGACCGCACTTCTTTCTTATCCCGCTTACCCCGTTACTTTACGCTTTAGATATAATAATATAACGAAGCGAGAGATTATTAAGATTATACGGTTAAGGAGCTTTTTCCGCGCTATCCTCGCGGTATTAAGATAATCGCTTATCGAAGACTACCTTACGGCCTTAGAAGGATCGCCTATTTAAGTTTCTACGCGTTATTTTTACCTTAACTCGCCGTATCCCTTTATCTATTATACTAAAATACCTATTTTCGAAAATAGTGCTTATATAATATATATCTACTTCCGCTAATAGCGTAGCTATACTTATTTTTAGATTCTAGCTATACCTATCTCTTACCTTAATACGGATCTGCTAAGTAGCGATAATATTACTAATAGCGATATTACTAATAGTAAAAAGTAGTTAGCTTTCTTATATAAACCCCTCCTCTTATTCTCTATCCTTATATTTAAATTCGCTTACTTAATTATAAGTTTATAATATAAGTTATTTATTAAAACTTTCGTAATTAGAAATATTATAAATTAAAGCTAAGTTACGAGTATATATTATAATAGCTATTATTAAACTATCTATTACCTTTTACTTTTTACTTTTTATATAAATAAACTTAACTAAAAATCTAACCTTTTAACTTTTTATAAGTATTATTAAGTTTATAAACCGTAACTCTAGCTTTAAAAATAACTTATAATTATAAAGCTATTTTATAAAATTATTATTTTATTTTAATTATAATATTTAACCCCCCTCCCCCTCTCCCTTTTATCCTCTTATCTTTTTTCCCCTTCTTAATTTCCTACCTTTCCTACTATTTTGCTAGTCTTTCCTTTTTCGCTCTCTCGCTATTCTCTTCCCTTTCCTCGCTTTATCGCTAATATCCTTAATCTCTCGCTTTTTTAATCTCTCGCTCTCTCGCTACTCTCTTATCCTCTCGCTCTCTCGCTACTCTCTTATCCTCTCGCTCTCTTATTACTCTTCTCGCCTTTTTATAATTATTTTCCCTTTCCTTACTTTATCGCTAGCGTTTTCGCTCTCTCGCTTTTTTATTTTCTCGCTACTTTTTTCCTTTTTCTCGCCCTATTACTTATATTCTCGCCCTTTTACTCCCTCGCTACTTTTTTCCCTTTCCTCGCTCTATCGCTTATATCCCCGCCCCCTCGCCCTTTCTTTTTCTCGCTTTTTAGTCCTCTCGCCGCTTACGCTACTCTCCTTATCCTCTCGCTCTCTCTTTATAACTTTCGCTCTCTCGCCCCTTCGCTACTTTTACTACTCTCCTTATCCTCTTACCTTCTCTTTATAACTTTCGCTCTCTCGCCCCCTTATTACTTTCGCTACTTTTTTCGCTTTTTTATTATTTTTCCCCCCTCTTATTTTCTTATTATTCTTATTATTATATATATTATTTCTCCTATTACCTTTTTTATTTTTTAGTAGCTTTTTTATATTCTTACTTATATTAATACGCTATTTCGCGGCTTATTTTTATTTTATATAACTGCTTTTTTTTTCGTATATCTCCTTATTTTATCGCCTTTACTAATTATATAAGTAAACGGGTTTTTTTTTTTTCCCTATTTATATTTTATTTTTCTCTCTCTCTCTCCCTTTTTTTATATATATTTATATATATATATATATATATATATACGCCTTTATTTATACTTTTTCTAACTATCTTTCTTATTTTCGTTATTCTTCTATATAAAATAGGTATTATTTTCCCTTTTACCTCTCTTCTTTCCTCCTTATATCCTCTTCCTTACTATAAACCCTTAAGTAAATAAATATATAATATTATATACTAATACTTCGCTTCCTTAGGTATTATATATATTCTTTATTACGATACTTATAGCGAGGTTTAGTAACGATCTTACCGGTTAAGGTTAGCCTAACTAGCTTATAATATAATACCTAACTCCCGCGCTATAGCTAATAACCCTCTAAGCTTAGGGAATATACCCGAGGTAAAAAAAGAATAAATATAAGCTACTAAGGCAGCGTATAACGCCTTTTTAGATATATACTTATTCTTTCGCTAATAGTCTTAAGCTCCAGCTATTTAAGGGATATTATAATTCTCTAGTTTATATATATTATAACGCTAACTAGTTAGAATATTATATAGTAACTAGATACCTCCCCTTTTCCTTCTTACTTAATAATTAACTTAATTATATATTATAGTTTACGGAGCCCTTTTTTTAATATTAAGCCCGAAGATACTAAGAGCTTATTATATAAGAAAATCTCTCTACTACTAAATAGCTTAAATATACTTACCTCCGAGGATATTTTATAAAATACTATAGCTTTTAAAATAAGTTCGATAACGGCGAATAATTCGATTCCGAAAGTACCTAATATAGCCCTTAACTCTATTTATATTCTAAATATATAGTTTAATAATAGAAAGATATAACTATTTATCTTCTATATTATAATTATATCTTATATCTCCTTATTTTATTTTTCCCCCCCTCTCCCTCCTTTTCCTTTTACGTATATATATACTTATATATATATAATATATTTCTTTCTCTTTTTTATTATCTTAGCTTTCTTATAATCGTTAACTTTACGATTTAATAAAAAAAGGTATTTTATATTTTTACACCCCTCCCCCTATCTCCCTCTTTATATAGTATTTCCTTTTTATTTTCGTTCCTTCTTTCCCTAATTAATTTTCTATAATAGGGCTATAAATCCTATTATCGTTACTTACTTTACTTACCTTAGTCTAATTAAAAAATAATATTACTAGTAATAGCGATATAATCTTATTATTTTACTTTTTAAAACTAACTATTTTAATAGCTACTAGCGGTCTTTCTATCTTTTTATAATACTTTCTTTTTTTCTTAATAAATAAACCCTCCTACTAACCTTATATAGCTTAATAAGACCGCACTTCTCTCTTATCCCGCTTACCTTATTACCTTATACCTTAAACGCGATAACCTAACTAAGTAAGAGGTTATTAAGATTATATAGTTAAGAAGCTACTTCTACGCTATCTTCGTAGCGTTAAGAGGATCGCTTATCTAAGCTTACCTTGCGGCTTTAGAAAGATCGCTTATTTAAGTTTCTACGCGTTATTACTATATTAACTCGCTATATTTTTTTATCTATTATACTAAAATACCTTTTTTCGAAAATAGTGCTTATATAATATATATCCTCTTTTACTAGTAGCGTAGCTATACTTTCTTTTAGATTCCGGCTATACTCCCCTTCTACCCTTAAATAAATCCGCTAAGTAGTAATAATACTACCGATAGCGAAAAATAGTTAGCTATTTTTTATAAACCCCTCCCTTTATTTTTTATCCTTATATTTAAATTAGCTTACTTAGCTATAAGGTTACTATATAAGTAATTTATAAAAACTTTTAGTTTTAGAAATATTATAAATTAAGGCTATTTACGCGTATATTACCTTTTAGCTATAATTAACTTATTTACTAGCTTTTACTTTTTATCTTTTATATAAATAAACTTAACTAAAAATTTAACTTTTTAACTTTCTTTTAAAATTATTATTAGATTTATAAATTATAACTTTAGCTTTAGAAATAACTTATAGTAATAAAGCTACTTTATAAAATTAGTTTTTTATTTTAAATATAATATTTAAATCTCCCCTCCCCTTTTTATCCTCTTATTTTTTTTCCTTTTCTTAATTTCCTACCTTTCTCGCTATTTCGCTAGTTCTTCCCTCTCGCTCTCCCGCTATTTTTTTCCTTTCTCGCCTTTTTAATCTCTCGCTATTTTATTATCCCCTTACTTTCTCGCTACTTTATCGTCCCCTCGCTCTCTTATTACTCTCCTCGCCCTTTCCTCCCTCTGCCGCTAATCTCCTCGCCTTTTCGATCTCTTATTTTTTAGTCCTCTTACCGCTCTCGCTACTCTCCTCGCCTTTTCGATCTCTTATTTTTTAGTCCTCTTACCGCTCTCGCTACTCTCCTCGCCTTTTCGATCTCTCGCTTTTTAGTCCTCTTACTTTTTTATTACTCTCCTTATTCTTTCGCTCTCTTATTACTCTCCTTATCGCTTCGCTCTTTTATTATTTTTATCGCTATATATATTATTCCTTACGCTACTTTTTCTACCTTTTACTAATTTCCTTATACTCTCGCTTATATAAATATAATATCTTATAGCTTATTTTTATTTCGCTTAATTACTTTTTTTTTCGTATCCTTTTTTACTTTATTACTTATAGTAATTATATAAGTAAACGGGTATTTTTTTCCTTATTTATATTTCGTTTTTTTCTCTCTCTCTCTCTCTCTCTCTCTCTCTCTTTTTTCTTTCCCTCTCTCTCTCTTTTTATTTTTTCTATATATAGTTATATATATATATATATATATATATATATACGCTATTATTCCTACTCTTTTTAACTATTTTTCTTATTTTCGTTATTTTTCTATATAAAATAGGTATTATTTTCCCTTTAACCTCCTTACTTTCCTTTTTATATCTTATTCTTTCTTACGAACCCTTTAAGAGATAAATACGTAGTATTATATACTAATATTTTACTTTTTTAAGTATTATATATATTCTTTATTATAATATTTATAACGAAGTTAAGTAACGCTCCCGCCGGTCTAGGTAAGCTAAAATAGCTTATAATATAGTATTTAACTCCCGCGCTATAGCTAATAACCTTTTAGGTTTAAGGAATATACGCGATATAAAAAAAAATAAGCCTAGGCCGCCTAGGCGGCGTATAATACCTTATAAATAGTATACTTATTTTTTCGCTAATAAACTTAAGCTTTCGCTATCTAATAGTTATTTTAGTTCTCTTATTTATATATATTATAACGCTAATAATTTAAAATATTATATAGTAACTAAATACCTCCTCCTTTCCTTCTTATTTAATAATTAACCTAATTATATATTATAGTTTACGGAGCTTTTTTTTTAATATTAAGCTTAAAGATACTAAGAGCTTATTATTTAATAAAATCTCTCTAATATTAAATAGTTTAAGTACGCTTACCTTTAGGGATATTTCGTATATTATTATAATCTCTAAGATAGATTTAATAATAATAAATAATTCGAATTAGAAAGTTCCTATTATAGCCCTTAACTTTACTTTATATTTTAGATATATAGTTTAATAGTAAAAAGATATAAGTATTTATCTTCTAAGCTATTATTATATTTTATATCTCCTTTTTTTATTTTTTTTTTTTCTTTTCTTTAGTTTACTAACTTTTTTCCCCTCTCCTTTCGCTAATCTCCTCTTACCTTTTTTATATATTTCCCTCGCTATTTTTCTTTTCCTCTCTTATATTATCTTATTTTCTTATTATTATTACCCCCCCCCCCCCTTACGCTCCCGCTACCTTACCTTTATATTTTATTATTTTTTATATTCTTATATATATTAATATACCTTTTTACGCCTTATCGTTACCTTACGTAAGTTTTTTTCCTTTCGCTTACCTTTATATTTTATCGTTATTATTAGTTATATAAGTAAATAGTTATTTTTTTTCTTTTTTTTTATATTTCCTCTTTCTCTCTCTCTCTCTATCCTCTCTCTCTCCCTCTTTTTTCCTCTCCTCTCTCTTCTTCTCCTCTCTCTTCTCTCTCCTTCCCTCCCTTTTTTCCTTTCTCTCTCTCTCTTCCTCTCCTCTCTCTTCTCTTTCCCTCTCTCCCTCTCTCCCTCTCTCCCTTTCTCTCTCACTCTTCCTCTCCTCTCTCTTCTCTTTCCCTCTCTCTTTCTCTCCTCTCTCTCCTTCTTTATACGGTTATAAATAAATATATATATATATATATACGCCTTTTTTCCTACTCTCTCTAACTATTTTTCTTATTATTATTATTCTTTTATATAAAATAGGTATTATTTTCCCTAATTTCTTTATTTTCTTTTTTATATTCTATTCCTTATTATAAATTTTTTAAAAAATAAACGCGTAGTATTATATACTAATATTTCGCTTTTTTAAATATTATATATATTCTTCGTTATAATATTTATATTAAAGTTAAGTAGCGCTCCTATTAGTTAAGGTAAGCTAAAATAGCTTATAATATAGCGCTTAATTTCCTTATTATAATTAATACCGCGCTAAGCTTATATATAACCGGCGCTACCGAAATATACCGGCCTACGCTTTATACTAAGCTTTATAAGAGCTATATACGTTTATTTATATACCCTTAAAAGCCGGTAACCTCGCCTAGTTATCGTAGAAGTAAGCGGTATAGCTTTTGCTAGCCTTATTAGCGTTACTAATACGAGACTATATATATTTACCCTTATTTTATTATATCTTACCTCTAAACTTTAATCTCTAATTTTATTAATCTTTTAGTTTAATAACGATAATATACGAAAACGTGCTTCTAAGTTCTAAAAATATTTTCTTTACTTAGAATATATTTCTTTTAAGGAAAAAATCGAATATATATATTTTAAAAAGTATTTTATAAGCTATTTTAGACTTCTAGATAACTATTAATAGCCTACCTTCTTTTCTAAATATTTATCTTATAATATATTTATAAATTCGGTTTTTTACTATATTACCGCTTTTTATAATTATACTCCTTATATTTACTTATATATTATTATAATAATAGTAATAAAAGTATATAAAGTAGATATATTATCTTAAGTCTTATCTAAAAATATAATAGGGACCGGTATCCTTTTTCTATATAGCGTTTATAAATTATAACGCCTTAATCTTACCGCTAAGATATATACCTATAATTACTTATAGTAACTATTTCCTTTTTAAGTTTTCGGCCCTTACTTATTAGACTAATACTTACTTTTATAGTATAAAGGAGGCACTTTCTTATATACGTATACGTAATATACCCCCTTAAACTTATAAGCTAATTTAAAAGTATCTAATAAGCTTTAAAAATAACTTTAAAGATTATAAGATAAGATTATTAAAACCTTTAAGAGAAAACTTATAAGAAAAGACTATAAGTACGTATCTTTTGCACCTATTAAATTAGTAAAGCTAGCTAAGTTATCTAGGCATAGTATAAAATGCCCTCTTTTCTTCCTCTCTCTCTCTTCCTCTTTCTTCTTCCCTTATCCTCCTCTTCCTCTTCTTTCTAAAGTTTTCTATATAGCCTTTTTCTTAAAAAGGAATATAGATCTTAGAATAAACTTAGGTCTTATTCTTACGTGTAATCGTAGCGTATAAGGGAGGTATCGCCTCCTCTAGCTTTCGACTATATACCTATTAATCGTAGCTATAATAAACGCTTTAAGTATAGATATAAGTATCTACTTATAGATTTTATATCTATTAAAATAACGTGGTTTTTTTCTATAGGAGTCGGAGCGATAGGCACTCTCGCGCCTTATAATAAATATTATTCTTCGAGCTAAGATTACTATATCCGCCTTAGTAATATATATTAAAATTTTATATAATAATAGATATTTTAGGGCCCTAATTACGTAGAGCTATTAGGTAGCGAATAGCACTACTTATAAGAAGTATAGTCGCCCGCGGACTTACGCGTACTTTTTTTAGTGCTATATCTCGCTCTTAGGCTTAAAGTATAGCGTTTCTAGTAGCTTTATATAAGCGGGTCTTAGATAATAATATTTATACTAAACCTAAACTACTACTCCTAGCTCTACGTAAATTATAGCGATAGCTATTAAGGATAATAATAATATCGCGGAGAGTAGAGAGGTTATAAAATTAGAAAACTCTCTTAAGGTCGAAGTTAGGAATAGATAAGTATAGGAAGGGCTATTATCTCCTAAGCTCCTTAAGGATATTATACCTATTTCCCTTAACGCTTACTAAATAGACTTAGGTTAATGCTAAGAAAAATCGGCGGTATCGAAGTAAAGGTTAAATATATAGATAGAAGGTAATAATAATATATAGTAAACGCTAAAGATAACGCTTATAATTATAATAACGTCTAATACTAGTAAAAGTAAATAATATAATAATAGAAGGAAAGTATATAGATAACTAGGGTATTAGGTAACTTAGTTTTAAAGTCTAAGTTTATTATAACTTCTATACTTATAAAATTTCGAAATTCTTTTAGAATACTTAAGGAGAGGTAACTCTAAAAGGAGGTAAGTAATTTATTCCTTCTCGAAACTAATTAGTATAATATCTATTTTATCGGGGAATTATAATATTATTCTAATATAGGTATTTTAGCGGGGGAAGAAGGATACCCTAAGTAAGTATAGTAGATACGTAAGGGGCGTAACTTCTTAGGTAACTAAAGTTTTTAACTAATATAAGGGGGGATCTTTAGCTATAGGGGGAAGTGCCGGATAGTAATTCTTTATAGGGAAAATAATAAGAAGTCGGTTTTCTATATAAAGATAAAAAAAGAAAGAGAAAGGAAGATAAGAACTATTTAATTAAGTGCCGAGAACTTAAGAATAAGTATTTAAATTAGGAATTTATAATATAAAAGTATAGAGTTTAAAATAAAGTTATAAGGTTAGTAGAGTTTTTACTATAAGTCCTCTCTAAGACTTAACTTACGATAAACGACTTTTACGATAGCTATAAAGATAAGGTTAGGGCTAATTACTTACTTAATTTCTTCCTCTTTCGAGGGAAACTAATCTAAGCTATATACTTAGTAATAACCCTAGTCCTATATTATTCACCTTTTATATCCTAATTTATAGATACTTTTAAGAAAAGAAAGGGGTTAAGGAACTATTTAATCGGACCTTATAAGAGCTCTTAGATATCTCTTAGCTAAGTTATACGCTTATTTTTCTTTAAGCGTATTAGGGTTTATTATTCTATCTATATTATAAATCGGATATAGTAGTTTATCTATACGCTTACTACGGTTTAGGTAGAAGTCGTCTATATTAAGTATGCCCGATACGTATACGTAGGGCGTTATCTTATCTATATTATAAATTAAATAAAATAGGTCTATAATATGCTTCCTGCGATTAAAGTAGAAGTTTATAACTTTATCGAGCAGGTCTAGGCGCTTACGGAGCGTATTAAACGTATAATTACCTTACTTATATTATAAAGTAACGATTTATGCTAACTAGTAATAATAAAATAGTAGAGATTAAAAACCCTCTCGTGGTCGCTCGTAATCTGCTACCGTGTTTCTAAATACGTAAATATAGAACTCTCTATAACTTAACTAATAAAAAACTAAAAGATAGGGAAGTCTAAGTTTTATTATCTTATAACTTAACTGAGGATAATTAAGAAGGTAAGGAGGTGTGAGTCTTATTACTTTACTAGGGGGGATATAAAGGTCTAGGTCTATTTACTTTTACTCGCGCGGGTACGGGCTAGATAGTAATTCTCTATATATAAAATAACGATATTTCTCCTTTTAACGGAGCAATAGCGGTAAGAGTAGATAGGAATTATATACTATTTAATAAATCCGTAAGAAAAAAAAAAATATCCTTTCTCTCTCTCCCCCTCTCTTATAAATACCTACTTTCGCTAGATCGGAACCGAATATTTTTTTTATATTACTTAGCACGCTTCCCTTATAGTTATCTTTACTAACTTAATATCCCCTTATTACTTAACTTAGTATTCCCTATATTTTACCTTTTCTTATTTTTTATTATTTTACGCTCCTCTCTTATCCCCGCTTTACCCTTTCTCTCTAGTAGCTTTTATCTTAAATACCTTTTAACCGCGATATTAATCTACCTCTACGCGTCGCCTATTATTAGACCCGGCGGTTAGGCTAAGATAAACGTGCCTATTCCTATATACTCTAGCACTATATCCCGCCTATACCCGTTCTCTATATAAATTTTCCTTTTACTCTTTACTATACTTAATCTAGCCTCGCCGAGTCTCGAGATACCTTTTCCTTCCGTACGGCATTTCTTTATCTAGTTCTCGTAGTTTATATATATCCTAATTCCTAATATCTTAAATTCCGATATCTTATTTGCCGCCTTTACCGCCTTTTCCTCGTTTATATTTTCCTTCGTATTTATAGCCTTTACTTCGCGTTATCTCGGTTATTCTAAACTAAGCACCCTTTTCCTTTTCCTCTTAGTCTTCGTGCTTTTCCTCTTCCTCTCGGTCTTTATAATACGGTAAGCCGGCCTCCTTTTTCGCTTTCGCGGACTTACTATTAATAATACGGCGTAGGTTTCGTTTTTAGCTTTATTAGCCTATTACGAATCTCTCCTCTACGGTATAGCCTTACGCGTATCCTCCGTATTCTCTACCGCGCTCCCCGTTAGTACCGTCTTACTCGAATTATTACCTCTCTCTTTCTCCTCTATCTTATTATTCCGCGCGTTCTTTTCTTTCCGCTCCCTCTCCTCTCTTATTTCCTCTAGATTTTTATTACGCTTATCTTACGTACCCGATATTTCCGATACGTTTAGCTCTCCCGTCCTCTTTACTATATCCCCTAGCATAGTATTTTGCACTCCTCCTTTATAAGATATACTTACTACTATCCCCTCTCTCTCTCCTTCGACGCCTTCCCTTTCCGCTCCTCTTTATAAAAAAAGGGAAACGTTAGCTTAGAAATAGTACCGGACCTCCTTATTTCCTCTTACTTTATTTTCGCTTCCTACTAAACTTATAAGAACTTTATTTATAAAGCTAGCTATAAGAGATATTATTCCTCCGGTATCTTTTCCCGCGTTATCTATCTCCTCCTACTATATATCTATATTATATTCTTCGCTTTATATCGTTTTGCCTCCTTTATCTAGTTCTTAGTAGTTACCCGGTCCCGCTTTATTACCTTTTATTTACGCACGCGTAAATAGTTTATCTATCTCGAATACTTAATATAAGGGTAGTATATAAAATAAGCATATCCCTCCTATTATTATTAGTCCCTTACTCTTATCGTAACCCTTATCCGTTCTCTATCCTCTAGCCTTAAAAGGGTACTTTATATCCCCCTATCTCTCTAAACTTATAATACTAAGTTTATTAGCCGCTATCCTATATAAGCTTAATATAACTATATCGATCGCGCTCGTATATATCGGCTTCTCTCCCGCCTCCGGTATAACTTAATCTCGTATAAGGAGTCTTAGCTTAGGTATCGACTATCTTACCTCTCCGTATTATATTATCCTTAAAATATTAATACCGGCGATTTCGGTAACGCGGTCTAGCTTATATCTAACAAATCCCCTACTCTAATATTAGAGTATTATTATCGAAAGGTAGCTATATTCCTATTTTTCCTTTTATTTCGTATATAGCACGATAATATAGTTAAACGCTACTCCCTTTCCCTATAAGTATAGGATCTCTTTTTATACCCCTACCGTATGTTTTGCCCTTTCCTCCCTCCCCTCTTTTTATAGGTTAAATAGTATAAGTATTTACGTTCCCTAGTCCTATAAAAAACTACCCTAGTAATATCCCCCGTTATTTAATTTCGCTTTAAAGTTAACTAGTCCGCCGATAAGCTCGTGCTCGCCGAGCCGCTCTTTAAAGCTATAAGCAGAGAATTTTACTTTTCCTCGAAATATCTTATTATTATACTTATTATTATACTTAGCTATTATTTCTAGCGCGTTATCTATAAGATATATAGTATTCGTAAGCCCTTTCTATAGAATCCTTATTAATACTTATAAGCTAAACGATAAGTATTAGTTTTACCGCTTAGCGTTTTTTAGAAACTTAAATAGGTCCGTATAGTATATTTACTAGTCTACGATATCGGTAAATAGTTCTACTCCGTTTAATATTCTAACCTCCTTTTCCTCGCGTATATCTAATAATAGCTTATATTAATCTAGCTACTATAGCCGTAGCTTAAACTAGCTCGGCTACTTAAATTATAGTAACGTAGGAATTATTTTCTTTACCTTCTTAAGAATATTACTTATACCCGATAAATCTAATTACGTACTTATTAAATATCCTAAGATAAGAGGTAAGAATCTAGCCTTTAGCGTTACCCCCTCGAAGAAGTTTATCGCTTATAGTATAGCCGCTAATATCTCTAATCCTAATATTAAATTCTCCTCTATTTTCTTTCTTAGTCGGTAGTTAGCGTCTTTATTAAATAGTTCTCGCACTAAATTTTATAAGAAAATAAAGAAGAAAAAAAAAATAGTAACGCGAAATTCGTACTCGATAGGTTTTTTTATTCTACGCTATTACGTTATTATCTACGTAGTTATATAACGGTATATACCTCTGTTTTCCTTTATTCTTACCTTTTTTTTTTTTTTTTTTTTTTTTTTTTTTTTTTTTTTTTTTTTTTTTTTTTTTTTTTTTTTTTTT
>PDHQ01000634.1:333-13316 GCA_003339415.1 Ophiocordyceps camponoti-saundersi (nom. inval.)
GTCGTGCTTGTCGTTTTTTTACGGTGGCTGTTTTTTCGGGCGGCCGGACGATAGGGGGGGGGGGGGGGGGGGGGGGGGGGGCGGACAGTCCACCACGCTAATAATCTAAATCTACTACGCGGATAATCTACCACGCGGATAATCTAGGTCCGCGTAGATAATCCTAAGTATATGCCTACCTAGGTACTAATTAGAAAGGTATCTATACTATATAGGTAGGTAGCTAGTTAGGGTCCATAGTTAATCTAAAAGTAATAAAGGTAAGCAGATACTTAGGAATAGAAGTAGAATAGATTATAATCTTACTAATAGTGCCGGGTAATTATAACTATAAACGGTAAATATAGGCTAACGATTATATTAGGTAGTTAGTTAAGATAGAGAGGTTAAAGAGGTAATAGAGATAGGAGAATTAAGGAGACGATAGAGATAGAGAGGTTAAAAAGGTAACGGAGATAGAGAGGTTAAGGAGGTAACGGAGATAGGTATTTAGGGGTAGGTTATCTAAGATAGAAAGTTAATAGCGTCTCTTACCTTACCCTAACCCTATACTATTAGTTAAGAGAGGTAGAGGTAAGTACTAACCGAGATAAGAGAAAGATATTATTATATTCTATATATAGGCTAAGTGTTAATATAGAGACCTATTATATTAGGTAGGTGCCTTAGGTATACCTTTACGGGAGAGGTAAGCAGATATATAGTACTATCTAGTAAGGCAGAGAGCAGAGGATATATAGGGGTAATTTATTCGGAAGATAGAAGGTAAGTCGATACTTACTAGGTAAGCTACGTCTTATAAAAATTAATACCTGCAAGGCCTACCTAGCCTACCTATCTACCTAGGTACTACCTAGGTAGGCAGGTTAGGTAAGAGGTGGAAGTTAGGACGGCAGGGATATATTACTTAAAGGATAATAGAGATATAAACTTGCCTGCTTAATACTTATAGCTATTTAACCTACTATTTAACCTAAATAGTATTATTCTTACTAAGGCGGATAATATAAACCTTAGTAGGCTTAATTATATTAAGTCTAATAATAACTAGCTTGTTATAACGATATGCTATACGGTGTAGGCTAAGATTATAGTCTCTTTCGTTAAGCATATCGATAAGGGTAAGAAAGATAAAGATATAACGGTCGTCGATTTCGTAGATAAAGATCTAGTTAACCTATCTAAGAAAGCTATTTAAGTATCTTACGTAGTTACCTCTAGAGAAGACATAACGTCGCAAGTCCCTATAAAAGGCATATTAGCGTTATCGCCTATTATAGGTATAGAGAGGTTAATACCTATTTATAAAGGTGAACTTATTAGACTACTAGACTCGCTTATTACCGAAGCGATAGATCTTAGGAAGGCTATAGTGCTTAATATATGCTATGCGCAAGGTCTCGCGGAATCGCTAAAACATTTTATTATACTTCGTAGGCAGTATGTTACCTTAATTCACCTAATAAGCCGTAGAGCGGATAATACGAATAGGGATCTGTCCGATCACCGTTGCTCGACGGTAGCCGCTATTAGAGAGAGGATTTTTTTTTTTATATATGTAATAATAACGATAAGGAAGCAATAAGGGTAATAAGGGTAATAAGGGTAATAAGGGTAATAAGGGTAATAAGGGTAATAAGGGTGATAAGGGTAATAAGGGTAATAAGGGTAATAAGGGTGATAAGGGTAATAAGGGTAATAAGGGTAATAAGGGTAATAAGGGTGATAAGGGTAATAAGGATAATAAGGATAATAAGGGTGATAATAATAATAAGGAAGTAATAAGGGCGATAAGGGTAATAAGGATAATAAGGAAGAAGAATAGGAAGATAGAAGGGTTAGATAAAAAATCTGATTTTATTTTCCTTACGGTTGCTGCTAGGAGGTGTGCCTTAGGTGCCCGTTGCGGGTTAGCACTTAGCACCTAATAGCTGCTAGCTGCCCTTAGAGTGTAGAAGAGCTAGTAAAGCCTATAGGGTAGTAGCTTAGAACCTTAGGCTATTAACCTCACTAAGCGCCGTTTATAACTACTATCTAAGAGGTAGGGCTTTAGCTTAACTAGTAAAATAATAAAAAAAAAACGAACATATAGAATCTTTACGCTATAGTTTTTTTCTATATTTTTTTCTATTTCTCGAATTTATGCGGTTATATATTAGGGAAAAAAACATAGACTTAAACTTATCACCCCTCTATACTATACTATCTTACTCACTTAGTTACTCACTTACCTATTTACTTACTCGTTTTCCTTATAATAATACTATCTCTTATATATTCTATTACCTTTCGCGACTTATAATATCTAGCCGCGGTGGCTCTATAGCGGGCCGTAGCTAAGGCAGCGTACGAGGTCGAGGCGGCAGTTCTAGCCGCGGCGGCCGTAGTATCCCGCAGACGCTAGACCGGCAATCGGGCAGTTTCTAGCAGGTACTTATCGATCCGTAGCTCTAGAGCTAAGGTAGCCGTGGTGTATTCTCGCCGTAGCCCGAGTCCTAGGGAGGCAATAGCGGTGTATTCTTAACGCACTACCTTACTATGCTTAGACCTAGCAGTCGTAGTGCCTTTAAGTAGGAAGAATAGCCTGCTATAACTCCCGTTATCTATAGTCTCCTAGAGGCCTAGGGCGAGAAATCTCTAGATATGCTAGACATACTTAGTCGCCGTTATTAATTTATTTTTCTTTATAACGTATTCTTTATAGATAGTATCTTAAAGGCTTTCCTAAGAGTAAACCTTACGCCGGCGGATATTTAGAGTCTTCGTAATAAGGCCTAGGGGTACTATAACGACTATTAGAATAAGTTCCTCTAGCAGGGCCTTTACCGCTAGCCCCCCCCCCCCCCCTATAAAGAAAACTAAACCTAATAAGATATCTAAAAGTAAATAGGTAATAACCGAAATAGCGGTGAATTATAAAAGATATATCGAGCGCCGAGCATAGTATAAGCTCTAGATATCGCTCTTAGAAAGGACTTTATCGTAAGTTATCTATGCTTATGCTTTTAGGAATAACTATAGGCTAGTTATAAGATAGCGTTTATAGAAAAGTGGAAATATACTACGTTACGACGGTTAGCCGGTTAATAGCGAGAGGCTATAGTTTATATCGGCTAATATTCCGTAGCTTAGGCGATACGAGATAAGAAAAGTAAGTTTCTCGTTTGCCGAAGAGGCGGTTAGCCTAATTATATAGGTAAGAGATATTTGCGACGAAGATAGTTCGTAAATCGGTGCTAGGCAGTGCTATATCTACTAGATAAATGCTTAGGGTATAATTCCCTATAAAGAGGCTCCGGCTCCGTTGTTCTTAGACGCCTATTTAGCACCGCTATAATTCGCGAATTAGTTTTCAGATTAATAATATAAACGGTTATAGTAAACTTACGGGCATAGAATTAGTTCTAGTAAGTAGTAGTTTTAATAAAATTAATAGTACCGGCTAGAGACTATTTAAGACTATTAGTCGCCCTAGCTTAGTTAGAATAAGCATATTTTAGGGGTATAACCTAGTCTAGGCTTTACGGTGAAAATACTAGTACCCTACGCCGGATTTAAACTAACTATTTAGCTTAAGAGAGACCGAGATCTTAAGACGCTCGACTACTACCGAAGGAGGGCTATTATTATAATTAACGCGGTTATAATAGACGATACCGTCGAGAGCGAAGGAGTAATATATTCGCCGCCGCGGGTCTATTAGATATACTAGCTTTTATTATTCTTACTACTAACGCGGTAACGATCGTTAAGGACCGTAGCGGTAAATATTAACGATAACCGCGTTAATAATAAGAATAAGAAAGGCTAGTATAACTAATAGACGCGCGGCGGCGAATACACCACTCCTTCGACCCCGACGGAGTCGTTAGTTATAGACGCGTCGATAACGAGAGTAAGAGAAGTGATTTTTTTTTTATCTCTATTTATACCTAAGGGCTGCCTTAGGTATTATATACGAAAGGATACGTACCTATTCGAAGTAATTCCGATAGATAGGAATAATAATACTAAGATTAAATAAAAGAATAATACGAATAATAAAGTTAGCGTTAAAATACTCGCGATATCTAATTAACGGGTTCCTTGATATATCTAAGTACCGGGAGAAATCGTTATATTAAAGCGCGGAGACCTATGCCCGTATAACTTCGTACGAAGCGACGCCGATACCGGAACTATTAATAGCCCCTATAACGATCCCTATAAGCCCGGCTTTCATATTACACCGCGTACGACTAGTCTAGGATAAGCTAATTACGCACGAGAAGGTTATAGCTTTTAGTAAGGGATAGTAGAAGGACTAAAACTATTTAAGGCGACCGTACGATATCTGCACGTTAAAGCTAAGCTATTTATATCGTACCGCCGAAGGATTAGCATAAGCGGAAGATTAGTACTACGCTATCTTTCCGGATATCCTTAAAGGGCCCGCGTAATTATACTACCTCTATTATATAGGACCCGACAAGACTTAGGACGAGATCTAATCGATAGCCGATTCGTATCTTAATATAGGAAAGAATTATGCGGAATACCGGATAAGATAGACCGGCATAAGGTCTGCTATAGAATAAGGAAAATTCCCTAAGAAATTAATGCCTGAAGTCCTCGAAGAACTTATCGGGAAGATATAACTCGTATAAGATACCCTCGGCGAAGTAGCGGCTAAAGTTTACGCCGCGATAACGAGAGCGTGCCGTAGCGTAGTAGATAATACTCGTTACTCGTTAACTAAATATCCTCTTACGAAGTTTATTTTTTTTTTTTATTTTTTTTATTCTTTTTTTCTATTCCTCGTATAGGTATATATATTATAATATTACTACGAATAGAGGGAATCGGTCGGGCGGATTCCCTAGTTACCGTACGAATTGCCCTTATAGAATTTTAGTATAAGGAAACTTAAGCAAGTTCGCTTCGACGAATATCGTATATTTCCTCGTACGAAGAAGCGCTACTTTATCTACGAGAAGAAGATTACTAGTCGATAAATCGTAAGGAAGACGAATTCGATATATGCCTCCTCGAATATAAAGGACACGATAACGGTATTAATAAATCGTCGTACGAAGAGGAGGGCGCTACCGAAAAAGCCGCGAAATTCGTCCCCTCGAGTACTCTTTTATATCGATTTATAAGGTAGATATTTTCGCACGGCAGGCCGTACGACGGGGCAGTTAAGTCTTCGTCGCCGATACCTATCGTAGGGAGTACTATAGATAGCTTTACGATATTATCGCCCGCGAACTTCTCGATCGTTAGTAAAGATTAGAGGCGCTTATAGAATTTAACTATGGACGAGTTTACCTTAAGGGTAATAGTATTACCTTAAAATAGAAGGGACGGGTATAGGTATTATAGATTATTAGCCTAGCCGAGTAGGACGCGCCGTAGGTATACCTTCCGTAACGTAAGCGAGATGCGTAGATCCTATCTATTTGCTAGCCCGAAGTAGGGACGACCTCTCGGCCGCTGCCCGAGTCTAGACCCCGAAAAAGGAGGACTCGACGCCTTAAATAACCGCGTACGATAGCATATAGGGAAATCCGATCGAGTACTAGGCTCTATCCCTCTTAACCCCCTTCGTATAAAGCTCTAGATATTTAGCGAGGGCTAGTTTGCGGATAATAAGGACCTATATTAGCAGATAGGATTCGTCGTTATTCTAAGTAAGGAGATAGCTCGTACGGAGACCGAAGTCTCTATTTACGGTAATATTAAGCTCTAGTCCTTAGGGAAGTATAAGATAGTAATAGGAAGCGTGCCTACGGGCGAACTATACGATATCGTATAAGTGGTTAATAGTGGTATCGCCCTTAACGCTACGGTTAAGAAGATCGTAAGAAGCTTATAGCTGCCGGAGTCCGTTTAAAGCCTTATATAAAGTAATAATCGCTCTAGCTGCCTTATTAACCTAGGTAGTATAAGATAGAAGAGGCTTATAATCGATATAATAGGCTTACGTGAATTATACGAAAGGAAGAAAATTACCGCGATATTCTAGATCGATAGGAAAAAAATAATCCGGCCGAGGCTATAACGAAGAAAGGTTATAATAACGCTCTCGGATAACTAGTTAAGATAAATAAGATAACGGTTAGGATAGAAGTAGTTACCGAAGTGATCCCGCCGCGGGCGCCTATAAAAGTAATTTCTATAGATTAAATATTAGCGCCGCCTCCCGCCCTTACTAATTATCCGATAACGCAGTCGGCAATATAAGCGCCGGCATACGATAACGGCGGCGTACCTAAGAAAGGGCGAGAGGCTTATCGTTATTATTATTATTATTATTATTATTATTATTATTATTATCCTCCTCGTGCTTACTATCGTTGTCCTCCTCTTTATTATTATCTTCTTTATCTTCGTCGTCTTCGTCGTTATCTACGTCTTCGTCGTTATCCTCGTTTTCGTCTATATTATTATCGTTATCGTCCTAGGTGCGATAATAATCGCACGCGCTCCCGCGGGAGTCCTAAATATACGACGCGCACGCGCCCCTTTAGTAGCCGCGCACGCGCTAGCAGCTAAAGAAGGGAATACTCCCTCGCTAGAGGCACCGACGACCGTAGGGCCCTTAGGCAGGGAACCGACCGGCAGCTTAGATAATAATCGCCCGGTAATAAGATGGACGACGGACTACCTTAGCGACGAGCTCGACGGGGGTCTCGCCCGGGCGCAGGCGAAGAGTAATATTATATAATATCCTAGAGAGGTAGAGATATTCCTTATCCTACCGTATAATTAGCAGATATTTACTAAAATATACCGTACGAAGGAGATATATATAAAGATAGTAGCCTAAAGAAATTTAGCCCTAACTTCGTCGTCCGAGCCGAGAGTAATAGTAACGAGCTCGTTAGAGAGGGGTAAGCGACCGAGTATAATAGCGATAGATATTTTTTTTTCCCCCCCCTTATCGTCGTTATCGTTCTACTTCTACTTATCTTTATTCTTCGTGCGACGAAACTACTACCGCCGATAGTACTAATACTAATAATAATAGTAATAGTAGTATTTCGAGGTTACTACTACTTCTACGGAGGATAAAAAGGGAAGAAATTTTCTCTTGTACGGAAGAGAGAGGAGGGCAACCTTCCTACCGTATAAGCCTATAAGCTGCGAATAACGACTTATAAGTTACTACCGCCCGGCAGGATAACTCTATCCTAGGTACCGGTAAGTATAGTATCTATAGATATTTTTCGGGTCTATAAGAGGGAATATTAGGATAATAGGATAGGTATAAAGGCCCCGGTAATTAGGTTTAGGGTAGTATACGCCGGCTTATCTAGTAACTATTAAACTGCTAGAAGAGATCTAATAGTAGCGTAAGTAAAGGTAAGGAAGTTTAAAATAGTATCGTATACTACGCGAACCTTACGATCCGGAAAGGAAGGAAGCCTTTTATTACTTAATTTATTCCTTAGAGTTTCGACTTTTCTATTATTTTCGAGCTATCTAATTATCTTCCGAGCTTATTAATAAGAGCGTAAGGAAAATATATATTTTCGCTATTATTATTAATTACGCGGTATTCGGGTAAGGTAAGTATTCTAAAGATTTAGGTAGTAGGTATAAGGAGTAACGAGATATTCTAGGCTTCTAAGCCGAGAGAGACGTTAGACTTATAATCGTAATAGATAGAATATAAAATATATATAGATAGGTTTAGATATATACGGCGAAGGGTCGCGGGAGGTATATAGCTGCGTTATACGCCGTTATTAGGGAAAACGAATAAGTATAAGGAATAGTAATCGACTTCTTCTAAGTATAGTAGCTATAAAATTCGGGATAGTAAGATATATACCGAGGTATATTAGCGCTAGGATAGCTAAATAGCTAAGAGGAAGTTTTCGAATTTTTTAAGCGTATATTAAATAGTCTAGCTATTTTTTTAAGGTTTGCTTCTCGAGGGACGGATATAGTAAAGAAGGCAGTATTAGGATAGCGGGTATAATATAAGGTAAAAACCCGAGTTTTAGAAACGACTTAAGGAGAAAAATCCGATTATAAAAAACGATCGATTTATTATATACGTATTATTATATAGCCTAGGATAGTAAGTAAAAGACTAAGTAGGATTTCGGTATCCCGAAGGCTTTATCGAATAGTCTATTTAGTCTCCGGCCTTCTCTTATATATCTTAGTAGGAGGGAACTATTTCGAGTATCGGTTTACGTAGAGGATTAGTAAGGCTAGTAAGTAGTTTATTATATAAAGGTATAGGGTTTAAGTAAAGCTATAATTCCATTTAGTAAAGTTTTAGCTATAAGTTATATCTTAGACTCGAATTATAATTAGCGACTTATAAATAAATATAGGGATAAGCTTAAGGGCTAAATGCTTTATTTACCTATTTCGTTTATAGAGGAAAACTAGGTTATACTATCTACTCGGATAGTAGCCGCTATCTTTATATAGCCGCCGTTATAACTCTAGTCCGTAGAGGCTTTCGGAACTCTAAAAGTTATTTTCGACTATTTAATAATATACGTATAACCCTTAAAAAGATATTTTTATCTCTTCCTAGCGCTACTATTCTCTAGCAAATCGGTAGCAGCTACTAATCTACACGGCCTTCTTCGTAAACGGTAAAAGCCTATGCGGAAAATACTATAAGAGATATTAGTATCCTACGTTTCGAGTTCTGCATTATATAATTAATAATCTATATAAAGGTTATAAACTAGACTATATATAGTAAGGTTAATAGGAGCAAAGGGTATTAAAATTTATATTATAGGATATATATATATAGACGCGAGTAGTATATTATAAGTTAAAGCTAACTTTATATTTTATAATACGTTATAGCTTAGCTTATAATAGTACGATATAAGGTTATTAGGTTAGATATAACGTTCTTTTATTAGTTATCTTCGGATTCTTAAAAGCCTATATAGTATTAAATTTCTATATAGTATTTTATATTTATAACTAACTATAGTTAAGCTATAAAATTATAAGTTTTTTATACTTTATATATAAAATATATAATTCTTACTTCTTCTACGATATACTAGAACTATATATTACCTCTTAGCGCTAATATTCTCTTTTAACTATCCCGTTTTCCCTTATACTTACTTCGGCGCCTAGACTATCGAAAACGGTTTATAGATATTACTTAGGGCTATAGCGCTATACGGTAAGTAAAGCTTTATACCTAGTATATAGACGATCTCTAAGGGGAAGAGTATATTCGGTACGGCGCGGGTGCTTACGCGGAGAGGTAGACTTAAGTAAGCAAAGCTCGATAAGCGTACGGAAGTTAATACGTTTATATTCTAAAGACCGGAATATTAATAAGGTAGAAAAAAATATAATAGTATAAAATACTAATAAGGTAAGGTAGTTAGTATTATTAATTTTCTTTATTATTTTACTAACTAATATTATACCGTCTATATATTTTTTCGGGGGGAACTAATTAGGAAATAAAAACTAGAGTATTCGTAATACGAAGTAAACCGATAAATATCGCGGATCTATCTTCTCTTCCGAGACCGCGAAATAGCCTTAGTTAGTATTAAAGTACGGTATACTTAGAGCGGCGGTAATAGTAAGAGTAAGTATAATAACGGTATTTAGTTCCTAGCGGAAGCTAGCGTTTTAAATTATAGATAACGTATATCGGTAATATTCGCGGATATCGGTTAACTATATCGAGTAAAGGAGGAGAAGGTCTACGAAGCCTTATTCGAGAAGAGGAGGGATAGCGGAGAAAGGGGGGGTAAGGCCGAATTAAAAAGAATAAACGGGTAGGCCTTATATATTCGTAGGGATAGAGATAGCCTACTAGGCCCCGAGGGCTAACCGCCTTAGGGAACCGAGCGGCGTAGGGGCGATATAAGTAAGGGCGATACGATCTAGTTAGAAGTAGCGGATATAGCTAATAAAGAGGCGACCGTTAAGGAAGCCCGGTATCTAATCTATTAACTTTTCCGTTATAGCGGCGGCGAGTAAGTAGACCTAATCCTTATAACTAACGTTTACCTTATCCGTATAGTAGATAAGTATATATAATATAAGATACTAAGTAGCGTGCTTAGACGAGAGCGTTAGGCTAGCGGTATTAGTAAGACTATAATATACTTATATAACGTCCTCGGTATAGCTAGTAAACTATTCGTACGGGAGTAGGGAAGGAGTAGTATAGGTATATTAGTAGAGTTTCTTAAGCGACCTTTTTATTATATTAAGAGTATAGCGTAGAGGATAGGGGAGGGGGTTATATAACGGTAAACTAACGCAGCGGAAAAGGGATTAGAGGACTATTCCTATATCTTAAGAGCAGATATAGTATCCTATAGAGGGATAGCGGAACTTCTATCGGTCGCGTCGTCGAAAACTATAAGCGCCGAAGTATTAACTTATTACCGGAACCGGTAAGAGACGAAGGCTTTTATTTACGGGATCTAAGAATATTAAAAGATATAGCCTAGGAAATATCTTATATATTCTACCTAGGTAATACTAGGGCCGTTAAAAAACGCAGCCTAAGAATAGGTATACCTCTTAATAGTAAAGATAGGGTTATAATAATAGCTAATTAAGGGGATATATAAGAGAACCGGCCGTCGAAGTATAATAAGGGGCTAGGAGCGGGTTCCTATATTAAATAAGGGACTACTAAGGTTAAGTACGTTACGCGAGATTAATAGCTAGGCGTATTTTTATATACTAGCTATAGTATTAAGACGCTTAAAAAAAGAGGGCGGGAGGAGGTTAAGTTCGCCGGTAAAGTAATACTTACCTAGACGATCGAAGAGGGCTATAGCTTCGCGGTTAGCGAGACTAAAGTTATTACTAAAAGCGGGGCCGGGAGGCGAGGCTAAGCGTTACGTAACGGCGTCGGTAGCGTGATAGAAAACTATAGCGAAGTAACCGAGGATACTAGGGAAACTAGAGGGTTCGAATTTACGTAGGAGGCAGAGATATTTACGCGGGTTACGGAGAAAGAAGACGATAAGCTATAGGAGTAGGTTAAAAAGAACGAAGAAGTCGCGGCGTTACTTAAGGATTTCCGAAACTCGTATAGTTATAACCTACTCTATACGGAAAGTAAACGAGGAGTCGCGGATAGCTAAGTAGATATATTAGCGCTCGTAAAGGAATAGGTAGATTAAGTCGGGGTCCTAAGCGCTATCGGTAAGAGGGGGGGTAATAGCTTTTACGAGGCTACGCTACTTCGTTATATAAGGTTCCGCCTTAACCGACGGGAGTGTGAGAGCTGCTATAAGAAGGCCCGTTATCGTTAAGAGATAACTAGGTTTCGTAGTAGGGGAACGGCCGGTAGTAAAGGAGCCGTGGAAGGGGCCGAAGAAAAGTAGGTATTTTTCCGCCGCAGCGTCGTAATATAAACTATCGGAAGGGTTATAGTTGCGAACACTCTCGTTATAACGTATAATATAATAGCGTTTTTCGAGGAACGAGGGGGGGCCTATCGACGATAAGTTCCTATAGCGTAGGTAGAAAGCGAGGGGGTAGAACGTAAGGTTATCGGGGCTTGCTAACCCCCCGCTAAAACTCTTAAAATCGGCTAGTAAATAGTATTTCTACGGGGGGTTAGAGGGTAGCGCCTCGTTAGAGGCGTGGTCGGATTCGTAAGGCGAGGGGGGATCGTCTCGATACCCGGGGGGAGGGGATAGCGATTCGTTAAATAGGTCGTTAGACCGGCGAGGGGGGTTAGAATCGTCTCCGAGCCGGGGGGGGGAATAGCTAATATCGACGGCGAGGGCGTAGGAGAGTTATTCGATATAGGAAAGATTATATTCAGCTTATAGATACCGAAGAAATTAGTTAAAGCGACCGGTAAAGAGTCTCTTATTCCTATCCTTTATATCTATATCGTCGGCATCGTTAGTATTATCGTTACGGTAATCGGTATCGGGAAAGTTATCGTCGGAGTTACTATAATAGGAGTAGATATCGGAAAAGTTATCCTTGCGCGTATCGCGAAGATTCCCTTCTTTAGATAACTAGGTAATATCTTAAGATATATCGAAGGTAACTAGTAGGGGTTATATAGTAGTATCTACTATAGGGGGGAAATAAGGATAGGGAGTAGGATAGGGCGGGTAGTAGCCGGGATCGAGTTCTATATCGGAGCTAATATTATATATATAAAAGGCGGGCGAGTTCTCGTTTTAGAAGGTATCGTAAGTATACGCGCTAGCAAACGTTTCCTAATATCGTATAAAGAGGACTTAAAATATAGACTAGTCTCGGTAGGAAATCTAATAACGTATATTCGTATTTATCGATAAGCTAGTAAGGTTAGGGAGAGATTAGGAAGGCGGGAAAAGCGTAAAAATATACTAGATATACTAGGATAGGAGGATAGCGTAGTATAGCTTAAGTAGGCTAGGGGGTGGAGGGTATTATTAGCGGTGCTAATATTAGGTATCTTAGTCGTAAGGTTTGCTTAGGTAGAGGACTATAAACTAGGCGTCGAAAGAGGATAAGTTAGCGATATAGAACGTGCGGTTATATATATCGAAAGGTAGCGTTTTGCTAGCGTATTTAATATCGTATTATATTTACTAGTTAAATAATAAAATCCGAATATAGTTCTAAGGTATAAGGATTTAGGCGGCCGGCGGGATAGTAATAGGTTTAAGATAGGAACTAATAATAAATATTATACTAAGCGAAAATTCCTTTTCGGTTTCGGAGTTATCTAATAGTAGATCTAAGGTATTTTCCCTATAGTTGATACTATATTTTTCTTAAAAAAGTCTATATATAGCGGCAGAGTTAAAGGCTTTAGATTCGGTTATTTCCTAGAAGCGGCGGCCTATTTTCGCGAAGAGGGAGAGGTAGGTTAGATTTAGTATTTAAAGGGGATAGATAGCCGTATATATACGAGAGCTTAGCTAGCGAATTAAGATACTTAATCTTATAGCGGGAATAAAACTCGGAAGAGTTATCGGTAGGGGTTATAAGCGTTAGCTTATCTAGAAAGACCG
>PDHQ01000635.1:0-13291 GCA_003339415.1 Ophiocordyceps camponoti-saundersi (nom. inval.)
TGTTAGCCTTACGTAGGGAGCTATTAGAGGCTTATATAAAATTTAATTAAATAGTCTCTTAACCTTTTTTTTTATTCCGAGAGATCTAAGTATTAGGATATAAAGGGCGGTTAAGAGAGGATAAGGACTATAACTAAGTATAAAGCGTAGATTAGTTTCCCTCGGGCTAAGAGAGAGGAAGGAATTAATAAAAAATTAGCCCTTAACCTTATCTTAATAGCTATTAAAAAAGTCGTTAATCGTAAGTTATATTTTAGAGAGGAGTTATAATAAAACTCTACTAAATAGAATTATAGCTTTTTTTTAAATATTATACTTTTAGACGATAAATTGCTAATTAAAACTCTATTCTTAAAGTTTTAAATACTTTATTAAATAGTTCTCTTTTCTTTTTTCTTATTTCTTTTATCTTTATATAGAAAATCGCCTTCCTATTATTTTCCCGATAGAGAATTTCGATCTAGCTTATCCCCCTATAGCTAGAGATCCCCCTTATGCTAGTTAAAGACCACCCTCCTAGCTAGGAAGGAATTTAACGCCGAAATAAATAAGAATTAGGTTTTAAGCACTAGAACCCTTAATTAAATAGTTTTAAGGAGTTATATATCTCCTAGTAACTAAACTAATAAAGCAGTTATTAGGAACGGTCTCCTCGATACTTAGACTAAGCTAAAAAAACCACCCTTAAGGTTTAGCTCCCCTAGATTACTAAAGTAGAGAAAGCCCTTTATATTAGAGCCGTCCTACGGTTATTATATAGGCTTTAAATACCCGTAACCTTTCTTACTTAATATCTACGGGGAGGAAGGGGAAGGTATTTTAGTCTAGATAGTATACTTAAACGAAGGTACGATAACTTTTCTTTATTTTAACTTCTCTACCGGACCCTTATACTTATAATAAATTGCTTTACTCTAATTCTAGGACCTTTCAAGCCCGCTCCTTAATATTAGGCTACTTATTGCCCTCTCTAGGCTCTAGACCGTCGTCGAGGAACGGATTCGGTATATCCTTAATTAAGCGAGGCGTAACTTAAGGATTTAGATAGTCCTCGTATACGACGGAGTTAGTAAAAATATCCTAGCTACCGATAAAGTAACTTACTATCTGCAAGGCCTTACTAATCTCTGCCCTATAAGCGTACTCGGAGTGCTAACGCTAATTATAAGTAGCCGCCCTAGTCTTATTCTAAATATAATTAAAATAACTATAACCCCCTTAGCTATATATTAAAACGTATTTATAAAATAGCGTTAATATATATTCCCTATAGTAAGTAACGGTTATTATTTATAATCGTAGGTAATAGGTATATAACCTCGGGTTACGTTAACTAAAGATCGAGATAAGAAGAGCCTTATAGTATTTAGGGCGTTTCCCTTAAATTAAATAGTTAAAGAAAGAGCCCTCTAGGTGCGCGATCTTAGTTAGGATATAAGTAATTTAAGGTTCCCCTAGTATCTTCTCCTAGTACTCTCTCTCTCTAGCCCTAATAAAGTGATAAAGAAAGAACTTAAGAGGAGACGTGGTACCTATTTCTATCTTAATAAAAGCCGGGGCTTCCTAAGGAACCTTCTCGCGGAAAGCTATCTTAATAAATATAGGAACGCTAAAGTGCCCGATATTAACGCCTCCCTTATGCTAAATCTTAAGGTAAGCGTAAATCTAGGTAGAGAAAATTAGTCTCGATATCCGGAACTATTTAATTAAAATACTTACGCGTATATATTTAAGGTAAGGAAGAGTTTTTAGCGCTATATGGCCTTACTAGCCTAAGCTTAATAGGACGCTTATATCTTCGGTATCTAACTTACGTAAGATAAGGTTATAAACGTTAGGGAGACGTTTCTTTTTCTCCTTAATTATCTCCTTTTCCGTTAACTTAGGCGCTATCGCGATTAAAGATTCTTATTACTATTAACGCGTCTAGGTTAAGCAGGCAAAGAAAGAAAAAAAAGAGAGGGAGAGGATAAGGGCGATATAAATAGCGAGCTAATAACTATTTATTCCTAATTAGGAAGGAGCCCTCCCCGCTCTTCCCTTCGCGATATCGTAGTATTAACCGAAATATAGAGTAGTAAGCCTAAGAACTAAGGTAGCGAATAATAATAAAATAAGGCGACGCGTTTTTCCTCTTTTCCCA
Organism: Ophiocordyceps camponoti-saundersi (nom. inval.); assembly: GCA_003339415.1. Classification (NCBI taxonomy): domain Eukaryota; kingdom Fungi; phylum Ascomycota; class Sordariomycetes; order Hypocreales; family Ophiocordycipitaceae; genus Ophiocordyceps; species Ophiocordyceps camponoti-saundersi. The sequence goes on from PDHQ01000635.1 coordinate 2,144, forward strand.
CGCGCACCCTCTTTTTCCTTTAAACTAACTATTTATTTAATAACTAAGCTATACTTAGCGTACTATTATTATAATTAAAATATATTATAGATTTAGCAGACCTAGATTATAAGCTTAGTAAGGAAGTAAACTTTAAACTAGAAAGGCTATTTTTTAGTAAACGAAATAATAAGTTTGCTACTACGGCGATACTTTATAGTAAAGTAACGATAAGGCCTACGTCGCCTAATCTCCCTTTCTCGGCGGTAACTCCCGAGCTCGCGCGAACCCTTAAGTATAAATAGCCCCCTTAGTTTATAAGACGAATAGTTTAGCTAAAAAAACGCGTTAAGCTTTTTGCAGATATAATTAAATACTTATATATATTTCGAGCTAGCGAGGAGATCGCTAACGTTATCCCGTTTAATAATATCTAAAACTAAAGTAGCTATATAGATAATATAGGGCGTTTTATTTTTAGAGTATAGAGACGATTATAGGTAACTAGCTTTAAGCTAGGAGCTATAATAAAAATCTTAAATAGGGGAATCTAGGATAAAGTGCACCTATTTACGATTCCTATAGTAATTACGATACCTATTACCGTAAATAAGACTACTAATATGCCGTTTAAGAAGAAACTCGATTATATCGTGCTTAAGTTTAACCTTAAGTAGGAAGCAAATAGTTACCCCCTTTTAGGTAGTATAGTTAATTTTAAAGTAGATAGGACCGATATTAGGTATTATTAGGGCAGCTTCTTTTAAGATTAGTAAGCCTAAGTACTTTATTTTTTTAACTTATTAAAGCCGGGGCGAGTGCCTTGATCGAAAAAGGTAATAGCCGTATAGAGAGATATCTTAAGCGAGTTATAAGGGGACTGCCCTTTTAATTTTATCGTTATTCCTAGGACGCGATAGAAAGGAGAGTACGAATACGGATACCTAGCCCTTTCTATACTATAATATTAGGCTCGTAGCTTTATCGGTCTTAAACTCGACGTATATATTAATAGCTTATCGAATAAGCGAGGATTAAGCGTTAAATAGTTTAGAGAAGATCTCGAGACCCCCCCGGATTCCCGTATTCTCTTACGAGACTAGGCTATACGAACTAAGGATAGCGACGGCAATAACTACGACGAATTAATCGCTCGGATAACTAGTAACCTATATACTATTAGGGCGAATAAACTAGGTATCCGAAAGTCGGAATAGTTTAACTTCTTAGGAAATAGTTATAGATTTAAACTAAGGAACTAGGAGGGCGGCGAAGATCTCTTAATAAAGCTAGAAGCAGGCTTAACGACGCTTAGGGGCCTATGCCCCGAGGCCACCGTCCCCTATTACCGGATCCTTAGAAAATACCGAACTATTACGCCTAAGACCCTTACTAATAACTTTATAATAAAGAGCTATATTATAATACTATACTTAGGCGCTACTAAAGTTAGAAGATAGCCTTAAGGAGATCGGGAAGAACTATAAGGGATCGATATTAACGACTTTAATAAGGGCGAAGGGGCCGGGGATAATAAGGCTCTAGACGAGGAAGAGGTTAGGGAGGAAAATAACAAGGACCTTCCCGAGGATAAGACTATAAAAGGCCCGACTAATAATTAAATAGTTCCGATATCTAGCCTTTTATCTTCTCTTAGATTTAAAAACCCCCTAACTCTAGAAGGACTTAGACGAGAGACGAGCGCTATAAAGAATACGAGGAAGGAAGATAAGGCGACTAAGGCGCCTAATAACGCTATAACTAGAGAGGAAATAACTAGGATAAAGAAAATAATCCCTTAGGAATTAACGGGCATATTATAGCTTAAGAAACTTACTACGGGGAAGAAAATACCCGTAGGATTAAACCCGGCCCCGATATAGCCGGCTTTCTCTCCGAGGCGTAGCGCGAGGACGAAGAAGTTAACGAAGCGCGACTATTTAATTAAGAACCCTATATTATAAAAGACGGCCCCTAAAAGAAAAGGGGAGGAAAAAGACGTAGGAACGCTAAAATTAATACGCTTTACTTATTTTACCTTAGGTAAGAACCCTATAGTCTAGCCTAGCGAAGGACTTATAGCTATAAGTATAGGCTGAGAACTAATTAATCTAGACCCGCTTAGCTTTAAGGTTAGAGGGGTTAAGCGTTATAAGAATTATATAACTTAGACTAAGAGTTGCGGACTTATACGATAAGGAAGGTATATCGTACTTAATATAGCCGGATTTATTATAATATATACCGGACGCGCACTTATTAGAGACTAGCTTTAAGAACCGAAGATAATCCTAATAATCCCGAAAACTAGTTCTTTTATTAGCTTGCAGCCCCCGGGGCTTATATACCCTAGTATATAGGCCGAGATCGATAAGGCTATCGATAACTATTTAATTAAGTAATAACGGGAGCGAGAGAAGGGACCTAAGAGAGATATGCTACTAGCGGGCGGTTAGCGCGAACGCTAGAGTCGATAGATTTAAGGGTTAGACCCTAAGGAGAAGTAACTAGAGTTTCCTTTATTATTTCCTTTACTAAGAGTCCTTTCCGCCTTTATTTTATCACGCTTGCACGCACCTTATTTAAGTTATAAGAAAAAGTTAGTTATTAGCGAGAAAAAGGGCTAATTGTTATTGCGGCACGCGCTTAGGGAGGAGTTTAGCGGCGGAGATAGGGACGCCGAAAGAAATGCAAGCGCCTACCTTAGCTAGGGAATTATTAGGGACTTATGAAAAGTTTAATTAAATAGTTCCTAAACCCTTTCTTCTTTTCCTAAGAGCTGCTAAGGGTTAATATATAAGGGTGGTTAAGCTAAGATAGGGGCTATTACTAAGTATATAGTATAGATTAGTTTCCCTCGAAAGAGGACGAATTAAGTAAGTAATTAGCCCTTAACCTTATCTTTAAAGCTATAATAAAAGTCGTATATCGTAAGTTAAGTCTTAGAGAGGACTTATAGTAAAAACTTTACTAAACGGAATTATAACTTAATTTTAAACTTTATACTTTTATATTATAAATTGCTAATTTAAATACCTTTTTCGAAGTCTTTAGTATTTAATTAAATAGTTTCTACCTTTATATTATTTCTTTCTCTTATCTTTATATAGAGAACCGACTCCTTATTATTTTCCCTATAGAGAATTACTATACGGCTCTTCCCCCTATAGCTAGGGATCCCCCCTTATATTAGTTAAAAACTTTAGTTACGTAAGAAGTTACGCCTTTTAGGTATCTGCTACGCTTATTTAGGGTATCTTTCTTCCCCCGCTAAAGTATTATACTAATAACTAGTTCGTTAGCTTTAATCTCGCTAAGATACTTACCTTAAGATATTTTATTAGTTAATAAAAGATTTAATTTAAATAGAGAGGTTTATTCCTTCTAAAAGGAGGCGATTATAGTAGCGAAGTCGAGGCTTAAAACGAAAGCTAAGGCGGAGGCTAATAATAAAACGGCCCGAAAGGCTAAGAGCTAATTCTATTTTCGCTATAAGGATAGAGAGTTAAGGGGGGGGGGTTTATATAGGTATCGCTTTTAACCTAACCCTTAGGGGATAAGGAGTATAGTAAACGGGTTTATCCTAGAGAGGATAAGAGTAGTTAGGGAGTTTATCTTTTAGGGAATAAGAATAGTAATAAATAAGTTTATAGCTTAGGGAATAAGAAGAGGAGTAGGTAGGTTTATAAGTAAACGGGTTTATCCGATAAGGGATAGGAAGAGGAGTAAATAGGTTTATAAGTAAAAGGGTTTATCTCTTAGGGAATAAGAATAGAGTGAATAAGTTTATCCCTTTAGGGATAAAAAAAGTAGTAAACGAGAACGAGTTTATGCTTAGGAGAAAGAAAAGCAGTTAGCGAGTTTAACCTTAGGGGAGAAGAAAGGTAGTTACTTAGCTTATCTTATAATTTATAAGAGGAGCAGTTAACGGGTTTCTATAACCTTAATATTAGTACTAAATACTAGCGTGGTATTTAGCTAAATCTTAGAGATATAGAAATATTACTCGAGTAAATTTCCTATAAGGTTAAACATTATAATAAGTAAGACTATACGCCTAATAGCCTATAGTAGAAAATTAGGTTATAGTATATTTTATAAAGATATTTTATAGATAGAATCTAACGATAAGAACTTATAATAGTATTATAAGATTTAAGGAGTTACTTTAAAGCTATCTAAGTAATAAGTTTATAAATAAGCTTCCTAGCATAATTATAAATCCTTCGAGAAGGAGCTATAGAATAATTTAGGATTTCTCTTACTATAGAAGTAGTCGGGCTAAAGAGTGATTATAGACGAAGCCTACTATTAAGGATAAACCTAGTAGGCACTTACGTAACTAAGCTAGTTTAGCGGGGTTAAAAGGACACTCCTAAAGAAAGGAAAAAGAAGAAGAAAAAGGGAAAAAGGGATAAAGGGGTAATTCTATATAATTCCTAGAAATTTAAAAGACGTAGAATTAAAGGGGCTAAGGGAGGAAGGAATCCGTAGTAGGTAGCCCTACCTTGCTAGGTCCGAATGCGCTCACGGCGACTAACTTTATATAGAAGGGCTCACGGCTGCCTTAGGTCTTCTTACTAAGGGTGGGAAATCGACCCCTTCTTATAAGTACAAATCTAACCCTTCCTAGGTCCTTTAGCCCCCTCTAGCTAAGCGAATATTAATTAATTAGATTTATTAAATTAGGTAGGTGAGATTAAATAACCTTTCTAGACCCTGCAGTCTTAACCGGCCTATACGACCCGGCAGGTCCCTATAGGCCCGTACGGACCGGATAGTCCTATATACTTCCTTAAGACGGTCTTCTCTGCGAGGGCTATATGTATATGTGGGCAGGAGTGCCCGTTACTCCCGCGAAACTAGGAGGCCTCTTCTTCTTTATCCCTATAGCTCGGCAGCTAAGTTAGCTTCTTTATTATTATAAGTATAAAATTATTATACTTATTCGTTACCTTTTATAGTAATAGCGCTTTAGTAAGCGCGATTATACTAACGAGATTAAAGATATATCTATTAGACGGGCTATCCGATATTAGTATCGAGGGATCCTAAAAAGGAGTGTACTTATTATCGCGATGCCCTCTCGTACGCGACGTACGAAGAGGGTAGATATCTAAAAACTAAATACCTATTAGAACGTATAAAGTAATAAATAAGGAATATAAAAGGTAGAGTAGGGAGTTATAAAATAAGAAGGATCTCGTATAAAGGGTCCTTATAACTCGGGTAAGCCGTATATATATTAGGACGAGGCTATAAGGGTAGCACGAGGCTGCGAGGTATCGTAAGATTCCTTAATAATATTAAGTCTAAGTAAGTAAAATACTTCTTAGCTAAGGATAATAGTAACTAATCGATATCTTTCTAATAGCTAAGAAAGAATATTGCCTGCTACGGAGCAAATATAACGGGTATTAACTAAGAGATCGTTAGTAAACTTAGCTTTAGGTTTATTATCTAGTTAGCTAATTACGCTAAGAGAAACGAGATATACTAATAAATTGTCCTTAGAGCTGTTCCTATATATTTAGTTTATCGGCTACCCTATATCGAATTATAGTAGAACTTTTAAGAAGACGTATTAACGAAGGTAAGAATAACTAGTAGTTCGGGCCTATAACTAGTAGCGTTAAAGAATGCGGTAAGGTAGTTAATAGTATAACTATAATAAAAACGCTAGATTCTATTTACTTTAAGGCAACTGCCGATAAGCTGTTCGGGGAAATAGGGAAGGATAGTAAAGGCGTTATTATAGCGCGGAAGTATCTAGTATTATACGGCCTACCTTATAGGCCTCCCTCTTAGTTAGTTAGCGCTGCCGGCCTTACTTCCTAGGGCCCTGGCCTTGCCATATAGACCTAGCAGAATTATAGTTATTATATTAGGAATATTACCACATTTATCGAGGCTACTTTTCGCTATATAAGATATAGGAATAGCTTTTTTAGTACTAAGCGCTAAGTATCCTAGATTTCCTCTAGTGCTAAGCACGAAAATAACGGCTGCTATAACTATAATTTTTACTTAACTAGCTTAAGGAATACCCGGAGAGAAGTTTATCGATTAGTAGTTAGTACCTTAGAGGCTTAGACTAAAAGAGAAATAAACTGCTAAGTATAAGAAGAGCGGGCTAATATATATAATTAATTTTACGAGCAGTATATATAAGATATACTATATTATACTAGTAGCTTATATAAGTATCTAGGCATATATATATATATAGACTATTTATTAGAGAGGAAAAACTATAAGGCTTAAGGGAAGACCTTTTACTTAATAAGGTCGGCTAGCTTATAGGCCCGATTCGTTACATTAGAGAGCTTGTTTATTATAGGTTATCTATCCGAAGTTACGCCGGTCTTAAGTAGGGGATAACTATACTTCCTTAGTTCCTATCGCACGTAGATATTATCTAAGTTCTAAGTAGTTGCGGTACGTATATCGGCAAATGCTATAGCAAAGATCTTAAGTTATATTATAGGGGCCTACCTTATAGACCTCCCTCTTAGTTAGTTAGCGCTGCTAACCTTACTTTTTAGGGCATAGCCTTATAAAATAGACCTAGCAGAATTATTATTATAGTTATAAGTATTAGGAATTTTAATACCTTTATTAGTACTACTATTAACCTTATAATAAGTTACTTTTATAAGAATACTCTATTACTGTTTTAGTTAGTCCCTAGCCTTATAGCTACGAGGGTAGTGTTAGAAAGGAAAAACCGACTCTAATTTATATAATTATAAGTAGGTAGGATATAATTAAAGGGGTTATTAAACGTAGAAGGAAAACTCTAATACGAAGATATATATATTTATTTAGATTCCCTAGTAACGATAAAATAATCCTACTTAGTATATCGCTAGCTTAGAAGCTAGTATCTTTATTCTTAAAAGCCTTTCTTTAAGGACCGCTATTTTTATATATATATATATATTATATATATAAGGAAGGCCTCCGAGCCTAAAGGTCGGAGATTAAGCTCTCTATATTTATAGTTTATATAAATATATATATAATATACTTACCTACGTTCTAACTTTTAGATATATAAATTAATTACTCGGTTTATTCTTTATTCGATATAATATTCCGATTCCGTTAGAATCCGTCTAAGATTATAACCTTAGTAAGAGGTAGCTTATAGTCGCTACTTATAAACGGCCCTAAAACAGGTGCTAAGTCCCTTTATAATAGACTTACTTATATATTTCCCCCGTCTTACTTAACTAAAGCTTAAGCGAGCACGACTTTAGCCGAGGAAAGGATCGAGCGGGGTTATAACTTCTACTAAGGTTATCCCGGGGTTATACCGTAAATAGCCGAGCGACTAGCTCGCTTATTAAAGGCGAATATCTTACGAGTAGTATTTACTAAATTTATTAACTTAATCCCTTAGGTACTAGGATATATATTATAGAAGGCGAACGTATCTTACTATTATTATTTACGCGTAATAATATAAACTTAAACGAACGAGGCGATTAGCGACTTTACTAAAGACGAAACTAAGGAGGAATTAGTGCGTGCGTACGTAAAAGAAAAAGATATTTAGATATCCTTAGTAGCTAATTAGTTAGTAAATCGTAAGTATAGCTATAGGCTACGTAACTATAAGCATATAATGTATATATAAGATATATATCCTAGCTTACCTATCTACCTATATAAGGCTATCTTTAAAAAATATATTATTTATTACTATACTTATTATACCTCTTATAGTAGGTTTTTATAATAAGAACCGGCGGAGAAAGTTTAAACCTTACGTTAGCGAATTATATTATTACTATAAACCTATAGTAGAAAATAACGAAGGAGAAGTAAGCGAAATATCGTAGCTATAGCGTATAGCGTTTTAGGTAGAGGAAAGAGACGCGTGCAGCGTTTCGGAAAAACGAAAGAGACGCGTATAGTATTTCGGGCAGACGAAAGAAACGCGTGTAGCGTTTCGGATAGACGAAAGAGACGCGTATAGTATTTTAGATAGACGAAAGAGAAGCGTGTAGCGCTTTAGGTAAACTAAAGAGACGCGTCTTATCTATATCTTAGTTCGAGGAGCGGAAATTAAGTCCTATATTTCGTCGATATAGGTACGAAAGGATAAGGAGATTAACTATACCGTATAGGATAACGACTATATACCGGAGATAATAGGTATTTATCCCCTAAGGGATAAGAAAAGGAGTTAATAGGTTTATCTCTTAAGGATAAGAAGGGTAGCGTATAGCGCTTTAGGTAGACGAAAGAGACGCGTCTTATCCGTATCTTAGTCCGAGAAGCGGAAGTTAAGTCCTATATTTCGTTAACGTAAGTACGAAAAGATAAGGAGATTAACTATACCGTATAAGATAACGATAATATACTCGAGATAATAGGTATTTATCCCCTAAAGGATAAGGAGAGTAGTTAATAAGTTTATCTTTTAGAGGATAAGAAAAGCAGTTAATAAGTTTATCTCCTAAGGGATAAGAAGAGTAATTAATAAGTTTATCCCCTAAGGGATAAAAAGAGTAGTTAATAAGTTTATCCCCTAAGGGATAAGAAAAGTAGTTAATAGGTTTATCCCTTAGGGGATAAGAAAGGTAGTTAATAAGTTAGTCCCGTAGAAAATAACTAGAGAGAAGTAAGCTAACTATCGCGTATAGCGCTTCGGGTAGACTAAAGAGACGCGTCTCGTCCGTATCTTAGTCCGAGGAGCGGGAGTCGAGTCCTATATTTTATTAATATAAGTACGAAAGGATAAGGAGATTAACTATATTATATAAGATAATAATAATATACCTAAGATAATAGGTATTTATCCCCTAAGGGATAAAGAGAGTAGTTAATAGATTTATCCCCTAAGGGATAAGAAGAGCAGTTAATAAGTTTATTCCTTAAGGGATAAGAAAGGTAGTTAATAGGTTAGTTTTATAGAAGATAATTAAAAAGAAGTAAGCTAACTATCGCGTATAGCGCTTCGGGCAGACTAAAGAGACGCGTCTTGTCTATATCTTAGTTTAAGGAGCGGGAGTTAAGTCCTATATTTCGTTAACGTAGGTGCGAAAGGATAAGGAGATTAACTATATTATATAAGACGATAATAATATACCCGAGACGATAGGTATTTATCCCCTAAGGGATAAGGAGAGTAGTTAACGGGTTTATCCCTTAGGGGATAAGAAGAGTAGTTAATAGGTTTATCTCTTAAGGGATAAGAAAGGTAGTTAATAGGTTAGTCCCGTAAAAGATAACTAAAGAAAAGTAAGCTAACTATCGTATATAGCGCTTCGGGCAGACTAAAGAGACGCGTCTTGTCCGTATCTTAGTCTAAGGAGCGGGAGTTAAGTCTTATATTTCGTTAATATAAGTACGAAAAGATAAGGAGATTAACTATGCCGTATAAGATAATAACGATATACCTAAGATAATAGGTATTTATCCCTTAGGGGATAAAGAGAGTAGTTAATAAGTTTATCCCCTAAGGGATAAAAAGAGTAGTTAATAGGTTAGTCCTATAAAAGATAATTAGAGAGAGGTAAGCTAACTATCGCGTATAGCGCTTTAGGCAGACTAAAAAGACGCGTCTTATCCGTATCTTAATCCGAGGAGCGGGAGTTAAATCTTATATTTCGTCGACGTAAGTACGAAAGGATAAGAAGATTAACTATATTATATAAAACGACGACGATATACCTAAGATAATAAGTATTTATCCCCTAAGGGATAAGAAGAGTAGTTAATAAGTTTATCCCTTAGGGGATAAGAAGAGTAGTTAATAGGTTAGTTTTATAGAAGATAACTAGAGAGAGGTAAGCTAACTATTACGTATAGCGCTTCGGGTAGACTAAAGAGACGCGTCTTATCTATATCTTAATTTAAGAAGCGGGAGTCGAGTCCTATATTTCATTAACGTAAGTACGAAAAGATAAGGAGATTAACTATACTATATAGAACGACGATAATATACCTAAGATAATAGGTATTTATCCCCTAGGGGATAAGGAGAGTAATTAATAAGTTTATCCCCTAAGGGATAAGAAGAGTAGTTAATAGGTTAATCCCGTAGAAAATAATTAAAGAGAAGTAAGCTAATTATCGCGTATAGCGCTTCGGGCAGACTAAAGAGACGCGTCTTATCTATATCTTAGTCCGAGGAGCGGGAGTTAAGTCCTATATTTTATTAACGTAGGTGCGAAAAGATAAGGAGATTAACTATACCGTGTAGGACGACGACGATATACCTAAGACGATAGGTATTTATCCCTTAGGGGATAAGGAGAGTAGTTAACGGGTTTATCCCTTAGGGGATAAGAAGAGCAGTTAATAGGTTTATCCCTTAGGGGAGAAGAAGAGTAGTTAATAAGTTTATCCCTTAGGGGATAAGAAAGGCAGTTAATAAGTTTATCCCTTAGGGGATAAGAAGAGCAGTTAATAAGTTTATCCCTTAGGGGATAAGAAGAGCAGTTAATAAGTTTGTCCCTTAGGGGATAAGAAGAGCAGTTAACGGGTTTGTCCCTTAGGGGATAAGAAGAGCAGTTAACGGGTTTATCCCCTAGGGGATAAGAAGAGCAGTTAACGGGTTTATCCCTTAGGGGATAAGAAGAGCAGTTAACGGGTTTATCCCTTAGGGGATAGAAGAGCAGTTAATAGGTTTATCCCTTAGGGGATAAGAAGAGCAGTTAATAGGTTTATCCCTTAGGGGATAAGAAGAGCAGTTAATAGGTTTATCCCCTAGGGGATAAGAAGAGCAGTTAATAAGTTTATCCCTTAGGGGATAAGAAGAGCAGTTAATAAGTTTATTCCCTAGGGGATAAGAAGAGCAGTTAACAGGTTTGTCCCCTAAGGGATAAGAAGAGCAGTTAATAAGTTTATCCCCTAGGGGATAAGAAAAGCAGTTAACAAGTTTATTCCCTAGGGGATAAGAAGAGTAGTGAACGGGTTTATCCCTTAGGGGATAAAAAGAGCAGTTAACGGGTTTATCCCTTAGGGGATAAGAAGAGCAGTTAATAAGTTTATTCCCTAGGGGATAAGAAGAGCAGTTAACGGGTTTGTCCCTTAGGGGATAAGAAGAGCAGTTAACGGGTTTATCCCTTAGGGGATAAGAAGAGCAGTTAACGGGTTTATCCCTTAGGGGATAAGAAGAGCAGTTAACGGGTTTATCCCTTAGGGGATAAGAAG
>PDHQ01000636.1:0-13286 GCA_003339415.1 Ophiocordyceps camponoti-saundersi (nom. inval.)
TTAATAATAAGTAAAATACGTCGAAGTTAGTTAAAAAGCGCTATAAAAATAAATAATTAGTAAAAAATTATAAAAAAAATAAATAACTTATTATTATACTCTTATAAAGTACTATTTTTATCTAAAAGTTACTTTTCTAAGTTTAAATTATTTAAAAAGGCCTTAAAAATATCCTAGGCTATTAAATTAATAATATATACTAGGTAGCGAATTTAGCTAGTAAATTCTTTATAAAAAAGGTTCTTATAAGCCGAGGAATAAGCCTTTAAAAAGGTATTATTATTAGTAATATTATCGTAAGTAATACTAAAATATTTTTATTAGTAAATAAATAAGTAAAAGAATTATTAATATACTTATTAATAGACTTTAAAGTAATAGTAAGGTAAGCTTAAAGGTAGGAAAGAATTTTAATATAAATAAAATTTCTAGTATACCGTTCTAAAAGCTTTTTAAAAGCTAAAAATTATTAGTTTTTATATATAAATAAATAAATAAAGAACTTACCTATAAGCTTATAATATAGCTTAAAATTTAGGGAAATATAAGCTATAATTAAGCCTAAATAGGTATCTTAAGTAGCTAAAGTCTAGATATCGAAAATAAGGCTATAAAAGCTACTTTTAGAAAAGTAACTTATAAAGTTATTATTTAACTTTAAAAGGGCTTTGTTAAAATAGTCTTTTAAATAATCCTTTAACTTAGCGTAATAAATAAGCTAGTAGTCCTTAGAAAAAGTTAATTAAAAATTTAAATAAAGGAAAAATAACTTACTAATTATAATAAGTAAGAAGCTTATTAAAAGGCTCCGAGTAAATTATAGAAAAAGAAATATTTATAGTTAAAAGAAAATCAATAACTAAATTCTAAGCTAAATTAGTATTAAAAGCTAAGTTTAACTTAGCTTATTTTTCGAAGAAATTTTACGGATTTTTTTTAATAAGTTATTCTAATATAAAATTAGTTAATTAATAATAAAAAGGCTAAAAACTTACTTCTTTTTAAGTTTTTTTTAGAATTTTTACTATAAGTAATTATTTTATACTTATTCTTATAATACCGGGATAAATTTAAAACTTAAAATTTATAAACTAGAAAAATAAACTCCTATAAATAGCTATTTATATAAAAAAATTAATTATTAACGCTTTTTAATAATAAAAAAAATAAGGAAAAGATAAGAAAAAAAAATACTAATATAGTGCAAATAGCTTTTAATTTTCGTTCTTTATTTTCCTCGATCGGAAAAAGCTATTAAGTAAATAAGCCGTGCTATAAAATATAAATCTTCGAATTCTTATCTAGGCTTAATTTAAATTCCTTTATATTATATCGAGAAATAGCTATTTTTTCCTTTTCTTTTCCTTTTTTCGAAAAGCTAGAAAATTCCTAAGAAGGTCCCTAATCTAAAAACTCTATACTATCTAATTTAATAGCTATATCGCTATTATAGCTATTAAAATTAGCCGAGGTTACTTAAGAAGGCTCTCCCTAAGAGGTAATTAAAGGCGTATAGTTAAAGTCGGATATTTTAAGAGAAATATAGGGGACTAGGCTAAAAGCGGTTAAGTTTATTATATTTTTTAAGAAAAAAGCTTCTTAAAGATACCCTTTTTATCTTTATAGCTTATTTATAGAATATTATAAAGTAGATTAAAGTTATAATATATATAGGTTATTATATATAATTATAAAATTAAAGAAAAAAACTTAAAATTTTAAAAACTTTTCTAAATATAAGGAAAATAGGTAAGGGTACTTAGTAATTAGCTCGGAAAAGCGCTTTACGCTATATATCCGGTTATAGACTTACTTTTTATAAATATACTTTCCTTATATTTTTAGAATATTTTTTAGTAATAAAGTTTAAAAATTTACTTAAAACCTTATATTACTTATAAAAAGGGGTAGGTATAAAGAGCTCTTTTCCGTTAAGTTATATAAAAACGAGGAAAAAGTAATAAAAAAGTAAGGAAAAAAGATAAAAGACTCCTTATAGCTTTAGCTATATTAGGTTTTTTTTTATAATTTTAGCTATTTATTATCTATTTTAAATAAATTCTAAAAGGAAATAGAAATATATTTTTACTATTTACTAAAATAAGTATATTACGCGCCGCGTAGCTACCGTAAGGTAAAATACTCTTTATAACTTAAGGAATTTAAAAAAAATATAAAAGGTAAGTAAAAAAAAGAGTAAAAGTAATTTATAATATTTTAGTTAAAAAGCTTCCTAAATAGATTTTTATTATATTATATTTCTTACTTATAGCGTATTTAAAAAATAAAGTAAGAATATTAATAATATATATATTATATTTTCTATAAAAATATATTTTTAAAACGCTAGCTTAAATAAGGAAAAATTTTAAAAAAAAATTAAAATAATCTATAATATAATAAAAATTAGTATTATTTTTTTAAAAGTAATACTTACTTTTTAGTAAGTTATAAGTAAATAATTATTCTTTATATAATAAAAAGTATTTTTAAAACTAATAATTATTTTTAAATAAATTCTATAAAAAATATATATAAAAAGCTTATAAAATATAAAATATAAAAATTATTTTTAAAGTTTTTTTTTTAAAATACTAATAAGAAAATAAGAAAGTAACTATTATACTAATAAGTTATTTATAAATAATTTTATTAAACTATTCTATATATTATTTCTAATCTAGCTTTTCGTTATCTTAAGGTTTTTCGTTATAATAAAGCTCCTCGACTTTTTCCGCTAATTTTCTAGCTTTTTTATAAGCTTTTTTTTATACCTTTATAGTTTTTTTTTACCTTTTTTCTTTCCTTTTACTTATTTTCCTAGGAAAAGGAAACGATCGAATAGTATATTATACTTTAATACGCGTAATTATTCTCTATAAATAATAAATAGCTAAAAATAATTAGTATTTTTAAATTAAAATTTAGAAAACTTTTTAGGTAGCTTACGTTAAGGAATAAAAGTAAGAGGAGGTATTTTAGGTAAAATAAACTCTCCCTAAGTAATAATTAAAGTTATAAAATTTAAGTTAGATATCTTAAGAGATTAAGGGTATTAAGCTAAAAGCGGTTAGCGCTATCTAATTCTTTAGGAAAAAAGCTTCCTAAAGATACCTTTTTTATTTTTATTATATAAAAATAAGAATAATAGAGTAAATTAAAGTTTAAGTTATCTTATAGAATCTTTAAGTTATTAAAGAAAAAGGGAGATTTTAAAATTTTTTCTTAGTATAGGGAAAATAGGTAAGGGTACTTAGTAATTAGCTTAGAAAAGCGCCTTACGCCGCGTATCTAATTATAGATTTACTTTTCGTAAATATATTTTCCTTATATTCTTAAAATATTTTTTAGTAATAAAGTTTAAAAGTTTACTTAAAACCTTATATTACTTATAAAAAGGGGTAAGTATAAAGAGCTCTTTTATATTAACTTAAAGAAAAAACTAGAAAAAAGTAATAAAAAGATAAGGAAAAAAATATAAGATTTTTTATAACTTTAGCTATATTAAGACTTTTTTTTATAATTTTAGCTATTTTATATCTATTTTAAATAAATTCTTAAAAGAAATAAAAATATATTTTTACTACTTACTAAAATAGGTATATTATGCGCGGCGTAGCTACTGCGGGGTAAAGTACTTTTTATAACTTAGGAAATTTAAAAAAAGGTATAGGGTAAGATAAAATATAATTAAAAAATAGAGAAAACTTTATTATAGCTTAAAGAATTTACTTATATTTTTACTAAAGTTTATTTCTAAGTTAATATAGTATTATTTAAATTTAAAAAGTAATTATATAAAATAGCTACTTATTCCCTTAGTTTAATATATTTTATAAAGAAGAAATAAATAGAAATAAAAATAATAAAAAAAGGCAAAAAGGTTCGCTTTTTTAAAGCTATAAGCTATATTTTTTTTTATAATTATAAGGCTATTATTAGCTTTTAGTTTAAATCTTTTATTTAAATAGAAAAAGTATTTTAAAGTTAATAATATAAATAAATATAAATTAATATTTATAATTTTAAGTAAAAAATCTTATAAGAAAGCTTAAAAATATATTACTTAAAAAGATTTAATTTATAGTTTTAACTTTATTATTAAAAGAGTTATTTTTATAAAAAATAAAAACTTTATCTATATTTTAGTTTACTATACTAAAAAATAACTTAGTAAGGAAAAAAGGGTAAAAAATAGAAAATAATTTATAACTAAGGCTATAATAACTTTACTAACCTAAAAAAAAGATATTACGTAAAGAAAACCTTTTTCTTCTTTACTAACTTTTTAAATTATTTTTTTCTTTTTAATTAAGCTTTTATAATAAATATTAGTATTTTTAGTACTTAGTATAAGGTAGTAAATAAAATAATTTTTATCTTTTTTAATAATTTATTTAAAAATAAAAAAAAATTATAGCCTTATAAAATATATAAGTTTAAGTAAAATAAGCCTTAAAAGCTTTTAGAATAATATTTATCTTTACTTATAATAAATTCTTAAAATAAATATATTTTTTTCTATTAATATTCTTATAATAATTATAAGAAAATAAGTAAAATTATAAAAAAAGAACTTTTTAGCTATTATAATACTTATCTATTTCTTTAAATTATTTTTTACTATTATATAATTTGTTAAAGCTTTTTTTCTTATTAATATCTTTAAAAATTATTTTAAAAAAAAACTTATCTTTAACTTCTTACTATAAAGTAAGTAAAATAGCTAAAATTATAAAAAAATTACTATTTAGAAGCGCTTTTAATAAAGGTTTTTTTAAAATTATTAAAAAAATAATTAACGCTAGTAACTAATTTTTTAGTCTTTAGTCAGTTACTAACTAACTAAAAACTAAAAGTAACTAACTAAAATTAGTTACTATAAGGACTTTAGTTAGTTAGGACTTTTTTTAGTCCTTAAAAATAAGGACTTTAGTTAGTTAGTCCGGACTAACTAAAAAAAGACTAAAAAGTCACTAACTAATTTTAAACCCTAAGTAAGAGTAATAATATTAAGTTAGATAATAAACTTTTTTTATAAGGCTTTTACCTATTTTTAGATTTTAAAATTAGGAAAAGTAAGTTTTAGTTTAATTTATAAATCTAAATCTCCGGAATATTATTCTATAATATAACTTTTAAGAAAAGAGGGAATAAGTTATAGAAGTTTATTAATATAATCTTTACTTTAAGCTATAACTTATTTTAAAATATTTATAAATTAGTTAATATTTCGGTAAATAATAGTTTAATTAGTTTCCTTAATCTATTTAAAAGTAATATTAAAAATATTAGTTAATTTAAATTATTTAATATTTTTAGCTTATAGCTAAACTTATTATTTAGATAATTTTTATAAGTTTAATTAATTATATAATTATAAATTATTTTCTAAGTTAATATATCTTAAGTAAGTTAAGTTTTAAAGTATAATATTATAAAAGTAAAGTACTTTCTTAACTATTTATATTAATTTTTCCTCTTTTAAAGAAAAAGGGGGAGGTTTTCCGGAATTAAATAATATTATAGGAGGATTTAGAAAATATTATTTCCTTAAAATATTCTTCTTCGGGGTAAAAGGTTCTCCTTTTAGAGAGGATTTTAATAGCGTAAAGGTTTTCTTACCTTTATTTAATAAAGAGGACTTAGCTTTTTCTTTACCTTTTTCTTAAGAAAGGAGCTTAGTATTCTTACTATTTTCCTCTTATAAGGCGGGTTACTTACCTTTACTTTCGGTATTACTTATAATTTAAAAGTATTTTTAAATAAAAAGTAGCTAGTTTTCTAAAGGAATTTTAAATAAGTAAGGGATATTATTTAATATATATTTTAGTTAATTTACTTATTTAAATAATTAATTATAGTTTATAACTATATTTAAATTAATTAAAAAATAAATAACTATAATAAGTAACTTAGTTTCTTAGGGATTATTTTAATATAGTAAGTATTTTCTAATAGGCCTTATTTCTTTATATTATAAAGGAGGAAATTTACTTTTAAAAGGGTAAGGTTTCTTTACTTTTTTATAAATATTAAAAATATAATATAAGGGATTAGTCTATAACTAATTATAGCTATATAGGGGGGATAACTACGACCGTATTATACTTTTCTAGATAGCTTTTAGTTATCCGCGCGGGGTATATAGTTAGCTAGAAGGGGGATTCCTTCCTCCTTTCCTCTCTCTTCTTAATAGCTTAAATTATAACTCCTCTTTAGCTTACTTTAGCATTATACTCTTAGTAAAACCCTTATATTAATTTAAGCTCCTCTTACCGTAAACTAAATATAAGAGTAAGATTATTATAGAATAACGCAATTAAATTTTACCCGCGCTTAAGCCTTTACTTGCTTACTTTAGCCTAAACTTATAGTTAGCCGCTATATATACGAAATTTACTATTAATAGAGTAGTAATTAGGGAGCTTAAGGCCTAATTTTATTATATTTTTTCCTATCTTAGTATTTTCTAGTAAATATTTTTACTATATATTTTTTTAGTTATTAATTTCTTAAACTAGCCCGATACTTTCTTAGTATATATTTTTAAGCTTTTAAGATAAAGCTATAAAGAACGCTATATAGGTTTAAACTTAGTTAGGATATATTAGGGGCTATCTAAGCCCCTTAAAGAATATATTATAAGATAGGAATATACCCTTTTTAAGACTAGTTTATCTTATTAATCCGACTATATATATATTATTTTACTCTCTTCCGGGCTATATAAAAAGCCTAAGGAGCGCCTTAATCGTAAATATTAGCTTATAGCGTATATAGATTTTACTAGTTTTCTCTAAGGCTTCGATAAGGTATTTAGCACTAAGAATATTCTTAAGGTATAAGTTAATTTGCCGCCCCCCTTTTTTACTAACTTAATAAATATCTTATTTATATAATCTTATTTTAGTACTACTATTATTATTATTATAGTACTCTAGAGGCTATAGAAGTAGCTGCTAAAACCTCGGCAGTAAGTTAAGTAGGAAAAACCCTCCTAAAGGAGGTAAAACCCCCCGCTATATAGTAGGACCGCGTCTAGCTCGGGGCCGGGCTAAGCGCTTAGCGCGTATAAAGAAAGTAACTATTAGTTATAGTAATACTATATAACGTAAAGAAAGATAAGAAAAGATAGATAAGATAAGGAAAAGATAATAGTAGCGGCGGTATATATTACCTATACGTGCTAGTATATACCTCCTTAGCTTTTAAGTATATATTACTTAACTTTTAAGTATATAGCTACGTACCTCCTTTATATATAATATATACTTAAGTATATACCCCTTTTTAAGCTTTCCTAATCGGGAAGCTTTCCTAATTAGGAAGTTAATTTTTATAAATTAGTAACTTAAGGCCTAAAAATATATAAAGAAAGGGGGGGGTCGCTCCTATTAATATAAGCGGGCCGTTATTATCTCGTTATTTTTTTAGTAATTTTAACTATATAAGTAATCCTTAGCGCGCGTAACTAGTTTATAGCTAACTTATACTAGAGTAGAATACCCGCTAAACTTAACTTTCTTCGAGCGGTATCTTATATAGGGTATATTAGTACGCTTATTAGCTCTAGGGACCTTTATTAGGTATAAAGAAGTAAGTACTCGGCCCTAGCGTGCGTCCGTATCTGCTAATAACCGGGGCAGACTATCTAAGCGCGGCCTGCGTTAAATACGCGAATAATCGCACTAGGTATTAGCCGATTAACGATCCCGCTATAGCCGAGGCCGTTCGCGCCGCGGTCGAGGTCGCCCGCTAGCTAGGCTTCTCTAATACTACTATACGCTAGCGTTACTATTAGTATAACTAGATTAGTTATTTTAAGCGTAATTATTTAAAGCTTCGTAAGTAAATAAAAATATTAGGGTTAGGGCTTTTTATAAGCGGAGCGGGGTAATTAAAGGTAAATCCGGAGTATTTTAATTAGGGTAATAATAAATAATAAAAGATACGTATTTACTTAATATTATAGCCTAAGTAAGTTTTAGCTAAGTAGTATACTTATATATAAGTAGTCCGCGCGCGGCTTATACGTATAGATTTATTAGTAAGTATATACCTCGGCCGCGATATACCCTAGCCGGCGGAAATAATATAAGCGATATAAGCGATATATATATATTTAGCTTTTATATTTCCCGCGCTACGTATTATTCTCTAAGCTTCTTATATATTAGTATAATATTACCTAAACTTATATACTAACTATATAAGTTTTAATTATTAGCGCGCGAGTTTATTTTTCTTACTTTAAGCGGTATTATAATTCCTAGATTAGAGTCTTCCCTTACGAGGGACCCCTAATTTACTTAATATCCTGCTCCCCTTAGGGGGATATAAATTAGCTACCTAGGGCTATATAAAGTATTTCGCTAGCATAATATATAATAATTTTCTTACGCTCCTTTTTACTTAGCTAGCCTAAGGAGGGGGCTATATAAGGGATTAGTTTATAACTAATTATAGCTATATAGGGGGGATAACTACGACCGTATTATACTCTCCTAGATAGCTCTTAGTTATCCGCGTAGGGTATATAGTTAGCTAGAAGGGGGATTCCTTCCTCTTTTCCTCTCTCTTCTCTATAGCTTAAATTATAACTCCTCTTTAGCTTACTTTAGTATCGCACTCTTAGTAAGACCTTTATATATAAGCTTTTTTTTTCTTAGCGGTAACGTTTTTTTAATTACTTTAAGAAGTTTAGGGGTAAAGAAATAATATATAGCTAAGGTAAAGTAATAAATATAATAAAGCTTTTTTCTAAGCTAAAAATCTATATTTATAAAATCTTATTAGAAAAAATACTTTAAGTTTAACTTATTACTTTAATAGCTAAAAATCTATAAGTTAATAAAATATAAAATTATTACTAGTTAATATACGCTTATATATATAATTTTCTAATAAGTATATATATTAAGTTAGCTATTAAATATAATATACCGAAAAGGGAGATAAGCTAGCTACTAATTATAAGATTATAAAATAGCTATTATAAAAAGTATAAGTATAAGTAAAAGTTTTTTAAAAATTAAAATAATAACTATAAAAAAATTTAAATTATTATTTAAAAGAATACTAAGCTAATTATATAGCTAGGAGCTTAAGGAAGATTTCCTAATATAATCTTAAAAGTATTTTACCTAAAAGGATTTTATAGTAATTTTTATATATATTAGTAAAACGGAGATTCCTTAGTATACGGTAATTTCCTAGTATATAGGGATTTTTTAGTAAAATCCGGAGATTTTTAAAAGTATATTTTAATATTAAATCTAGTAGGAAATCTTAGTAAAATCCTAAAAGTTATTATAAAGAAATCCTAATAGGAAATCTTAGTAATTTTCTAAGCGTAAAAGTAATAAAGTTTCTAAGGGAAATTTAAGTAAAATCCTAAAAGGGGAAATTTTAGTAAAATACTATAAGAGGTTAGGCGATTTATAAAGGTGTTATTATATATCCTATATTAATTATACTTATTATAGCTTTTTTTTATAATTATTTCCTATTATTATACTTATTATTATACTTATTATAATTATCTTTTATTATTATACTTATTATAGCTTTTTTTATAATTATCTCTTATTATTATACTTACTATTATATTTATTATAATTATCTTTTACTATTATACTTATTATAGCTATCTCTTATAATTATTTTTTATTATTATGCCCGCTATTATTATTTTTTACTATTATGCCCGCTATAGCTATCTCTTATTACTATACTCGCCGCTATTATCTCCCGCTATTATACTTATTATAATTATCTCTCGCTACTATACTTATTATAGCTATCTTTTATAATTATCTCTTATTACTATATTTACCGCTATTATTTTAATAGCGGTAAAAGACACGCCTTAAGAGAAATAACGCTAAACTAAGATAGTATATTATTAGGGGGCTTATATAAACTATAATTAAATAATCTTTTAAGTTTTTTTAGTTTTTAAATATTTCTATACTTAAGGACTAAAAAGGTAATAATAATAAAATAGGGGCTATCGCTAAGTATATAGCGTAGTTTAGTTTCCTTATTAAAAGAGCAGAATCAAGTAAGAATTAGTCCTTAAGCTTATCTTTTTAGCTATCTTAAAAGTTATATATTATAAATTAAGTTTTAAAAAGGACTTATAGTAAAAACTCTATTAAATAGAATTATAACTTTATCTTAAATTTTATATTTTTATATCTTAAATTACTAATTTAAATATATATTTTAAAATCTTTAATATTTAATTAAATAGTTCTTATTTTTCTCTTTTTTTTTTCTTATCTTTATAAGGGAAAACGATTTCCTATTATCCCCTTTATAGAGAATTATTATCTAGCTCCTCTCCTTATAGCTAGAGATCCCCCCTTATATTAGTTAAAAACTTTAGTTACCTAAAAAGTTACGCCCTTTAAGTATTTACTATACTTACTTAAGGTATTTTTCTTCCCCTGCTAAAATTAGTCTTTAAAGCGTAATCTATTTAAGCTTTAATAACTAAAAGAGGTAATATTAAGATAATAGCTACCCCTTATAAATTATAATAAACTAATTAGAGGGTTAAAAGATAAGTTATATTCTTAGTATTAGCAAAAAGGACTCCGTTCTTAAATATAAGCTAATTACTTATATAATTATAACTAAAGTAAGGGTTAATAAAGAAGTAAAGGTTATTTAATACGATTAACTAGCGTAAAGATTACTTATAAGGTAATACCCCTATATTAAATAAGAAAAATAATAGCTAAATTAAGCTTAAACTATAAATAAGAACTATAATCTTATTTTACTAATTTATTTTTAGGAATATTACTCCCTTAAGAAAGAAATCTAAGATACTAAATAACTATAATTACTTAATTAATAGTTAATTATTATTATAATATAATATTAATAGCTTATAAACGGTTCTTTTAAGTAAATTAATTTTATATATATTTTTCTAGCTTATCCTTATTTTTTATAAGCTTTTCTACTTTAGCGTTCTATCTCTCCTATTCTTTATCTTCTCCTAGGCTTATATTTTATATTATTATCTAAGGAGTATTATTCTTATCTTTTCTTTTTCTAAAATAGCTATATTATAATAAAATATTATTTTATTATAAAACTAATTACCTTACCCTCCTAAGATTTATACCCCTTTTTCTTCTAAAAACTTAGCTTAACTAATTAATTATACTTATTTAGCTAGCCTTAATAGCACGGAAATTAAAATAATAACTCCTAAAAATAAGATAATTAAGAAAACTTAAATTATTAATATCTAGCTAGCTTTACCGCCTATTATAAAGTTTATTAGTTAGAATATAATTAAGTTTCTTAACCGCTTTAAAAAAAAAGATAAAAAATATAAATATTAAAAACGCTATAATAATTAAATAGCTTAAAGATTATATTAATAATAAAGAAATAATAAACGTAAAGATCTTAACTAAAGATTAGCCTTAAGAGGTAGCTAAGAATATTAAAATTAAATATTATAATATATTAAACTTAGCTTAGAAAAGTATTTTAAACGAAAAGATTAGGAATTATAATATAAAGAAACTTAAAATTATAAAATAAGTCTCTAATTAAATCTAAACTTACGATTATCTTTACTATAAAAAGTACGAAACTAATTATAAGCTTATTATTACTAAATTTAGAAATATTTTTAATACCTTACTAAAAAAAAGTCTAAGTTAGAATTCTTAAGAGGAATAATTCTACTTATAAAAATATAATAGCTATACTTTATAGCTAGCTTATAAAAAATATCTAAAGCTACCTTAAACTTTATCTTAAAGATTTACGCGATTAGCTTATTATAAATTTCTATAATTAAAAGCTTTATTAAGGTTAGGAAGAGGCTATTAAGCTTTTTCTAGAAGAAAAGTAACTAATAACTTTAGAAAAGATTTATAAAAAAACCTATATAAAGACTATTAATAAGGGGTAATATAATAACCCTAAGAGCGCGATTATTAATAACTTAGCTAAGTAGATAAGTACTCTTTTTATAAACTTAGCTAATATATAAGATAATATTTATAGCTTAGCTAATAAGGTTAAGAATTAAGATACCTTAACTTACGGAACTTAGTAAGGTAAATCTTTTATTACTATTATTATTATAATATATAAGATAGATAAATTTAATAATAAATTAAATATTAATATAATTTTAAGTAAAAAGGGTTATAAGTATTATTATTATAATAAACTTACTTACTACGCTAATAACTACTTTTTAGTAACTTATAATAAGAACCTAAGCTTTGCTTATTATAACCTTAGGATTAGAGAGCTTTTTCTTAGATTATATACTTTTTATATTATTATATTACTAAGTTTTCCTTATAAATTTATTAGAGTAAGAAGCTATATTAAATATCTATTAATATATTAAGTTAAGAATTAGCTAGGATCTTTTATATTAAACTTAATTCTAAAAGTTAAAAGCCTTACTATTAATAACTATAATTAATCTTTAAATAAAAAGGAATAAAAGATAATTTTAGCTTTTATAAATTATAATAATATAGCTAAATAAACCCTCCTAGTACCGTAAAAAAATAAAAACCTAGCACTTATTATATTTTTTATTATTATATAGCGGAACTTAAAGCTATTAAATTAAATAGTTAAGATTAACTTTATCTAAGCTATAGTTAGCGCTTATAAGCTTAAGCGCTTAAAGGTTAAAAAAGCCTAACTAAGAATAAGGTCTTATAAACTCCTTCCCCTCCTAATACTTTATAATTTACTAGTAAACTAACTCCGACTATTTATACTTAAAAAGTTACGTAATAAAAATAAGCTATTATTAAATAAAAGAAAATTTAAAATAAAGCCCTTTTAGCCGCTACTTACTTATATCCTAAAGTAAAAATTATTAACTAATATAATAAAATTACTAATTTAATTATAAATAAGATTATCGGAAAAAAAGTTTTAGTTAGACTAACGCACTTAATTATAATAAACCCGGAACTTAATATTAAAGTCTTTTAAATATTAGCTAATAAAGCTAAATACCTTAACTATAAGACTTTTAAATCTAAAAAAGTCTCTATTAAAAAATTAATTAATTAGCCCTTAATAGGGTTTAAAATTAGTTAGTGACTTTTTAGTCTTTTTTTAGTTAGTTAGGACTAACTAACTAAAGTCTCTATTTTTAAGGACTAAATTTAGTCCTAACTAACTAAAGTCCTTATAGTAACTAATTTTAGTCCGTTAGTTTTAGTCTTTAGTTAGTTAGTAACTAACTAAAGACTAAAAAATTAGTTACTAGCGTT
>PDHQ01000637.1:0-13279 GCA_003339415.1 Ophiocordyceps camponoti-saundersi (nom. inval.)
TCTTTATATCGTATAACCCGGTCTTTCTAGACGAGCTAACGCTTATAACCCCTGCCGATAACTTTTCCGAGTTTCATTCCCGCTATAAGATTAAGTATCTTAATTCGCTAGCTAAGCTCTCGTATATATACGGCTATCTATCCCCCTTAAATACTAGATCTAACCTACCTCTCCCTCTTCGCGAAAATAGGCCGCCGCTTCTAGGAAATAACCGAATCTAAAGCTTTTAACTCTGCCGCTATATATAGACTTTTTTAAGAAAAATATAGTATCGACTATAGGGAAAATACCCCGGATCTGCCGTTAGATAACTCCGAAACCGAAAAGGAATTTTCGCTTAGCATAATATCTATTATTAGTTCCTATCTTAAACCTATTACTATCCCGCCGGCCGCCTAAATCCTTATACCCCAGAACTATATTCGGATTTTATTATTTAACTAGCAAATATAATATAATACTAAATACGCTAGCAAAACGCTACCCTTCGATATATATAACCGCACGTTCTATATCGCTAACTCGTCCTCCTTCGACGCCTAGTTTATAGTCCTCTACCTAAGCAAACCTTATAACTAAGATACCTAATATTAGCACCGCTAATAACACCCTCTACCCCCTAGCCTACTTAAGCTATACTACGCTATCCTCCTATCCCGGTATATCTAGCATATCTTTACGCTTTTCCCGCCTTCCTAATCTCTCCCTAACCTTGCCGGCTTATCGATAAATGCGAATATACGTTATTAGATTTCCTACTATAACTAGTCTATATTTTAAGTCCTCTTTATGCGATATTAGGAAACGTTTACCGGCGCGCATACTTACGATACCTTCTAGAACGAGAACTCGCCCGCCTTTTATATATATAATATTAGCTTCGATATAGAACTCGATCCCGGCTACCACCCGCCCTATCCTACTCCTTGTCCTTATTTCCCCCCTATAGCAGATACCGCTATATAACCCCTACTAGTTACCCTTAATATATCTTAGGATATTACCTAGTTATCCGAAGAAGGGAATCTTCGCGATACGCGCGAGGATAACTTTTCCGATATCTACTCCCGTTACGGTAACTCTAACGATAACTTTCCCGATACCGATCACCGTAACGACGATACTAACGATGCCGATAATATAGATACGAAGGATAGGAATAAGAGACTCTTTACCGGCCGCTTTAACTAATTTCTTCGGTATCTATAAGCTGAATATAATCTTTCCTATATCGAATAACTCTCCTACGCCCTCGCCGTTAATATTAGCTATTCCCCCCCCCGGCTCGGAGACAATTCTAACCCCCCTCGCCGGTCTAACGACTTATTTAACGAATTGCTATCCCCTCCCCCCGGGTATCGAGACGATCCCCCCTCGCCTCGCGAATCCGACCACGCCTCTAACAGGGCGCCACCCTCTAACCCCCCGTAGAAATACTATTTACTAGCCGATTTTAAGAGTTTTAGCGGGGGGTTAGCAAGCCCCGATAACCTCACGTTCTACCCCCTCGCTTTCCACCTACGTTATAGGAACTTATCGTCGATAGGCCCCCCCTCGTTCCTCGAAAAACGCTATTATATTATGCATTATAACGAGAGTATTCGTAACTACGACCTTTCCGATAGTTTATACTATAACGCCGCGGCGGAAAAATACTTACTTTTCTTCGGCCCCTTCCACGGCTCCTTTACTACTAGCCGTTCCCCTACTACGAAACCCGGTCATCTCTTAACGACGACGGGCCTTCTTATAGCAGCTTTTACACTCCCGTCGGTTAAGGCGGAACCTTATATAACGAAATAGCGCAGCCTCGTAAAAGCTATTACCCCCCCTCCTACCGATAGCGCCTAGGACCCCGACTCGATCTACCTATTCCTCTATAAGCGCTAACGTATCTACTCGGCTATCCGCAACTCCTCGTTTACCTTCTATATAGAGCAGGTTATAACTATACGAGTCTCGGAAATCCTTAAGTAACGCTGCGATTTCTTCGTTCTCTTCGACCCGCTCCTATAGCTTATCGTCTTCTTTCTCCGTAACCCGCGCGAATATCTCTACCTCCTACGTAAGTTCGAACCTTCTAGTTTCCCCGGTATCCTCGGTTACTTCGCTATAGTTTTCTATCACGCTACTAACGCCGTCGCGTAACGCTTAGCCTCGCCTCCTAGCCCCGCTCCTAGTAACGACTCTAGTCTCGCCGACCGCGAAGCTATAGCCCTCTTCGATCGTTTAGGTAAGTATTACTTTACCGGCGAACCTAACCTCCTCCCGCCCTTTTTTTTTAAGCGTCTTAATACTATAGCTAATATATAAAAATACGCCTAGCTATTAATCTCGTATAACGTACTCGACCTTAGTAGTCCCCTATTTAATATAGGAACCCGCTCCTAGCCCCTTACTGCACTTCGACGGCCGGTTCTCTTATATATCCCCTCGATTAGCTATTATTATAACCCTATCCTTACTATCGAGAGGTATACCTATTCTTAGGCTACGTTTTTTAACGGCCCCGGTATTACCTAAGTAGAATACGCAAGATATTTCCTAAGCTATATCTTTTAGTATTCTTAGATCCCGTAAATAAAAGCCTTCGTCTCCTACCGGGTTTAGTAATAAATTAATACTTTAGCGCTTATAGTTTTCGATAACGCGACCGATAGAAGTTCCGCTATCCCTCTATAAGATACTATATCTGCTCTCAAGATATAGGAATAGTCCTCTAATCCCTTTTCCGCCGCGTTAGTTTACCGTTATATAACCCCCTCCCCTATCCTCTACGCTATACTCCTAATATAATAAAAAGGTCGCTTAAGAAACTCTACTAATACGCCTATACTACTCCTTCCCTACTCCCGTACGAATAGTTTACTAGCTATGCCGAGGACGTTATATAAGTATATTATAGTCCTACCGATACCGCTAGCCCGACGCTCTCGTCTAAGCACGCTACTTAGTATCTTATACTACGTATACTTATCCGCTATACGGACGAGGTAAACGTTAGTTATAAAGATTAGGTCCGCCTACTCGCCGCTACTATAACGGAAAAGTCGATAAATTAGATACCGGGCTCCCTTAACGGTCGCCTCTTTATTAGCTATATCCGCCGCTTTTAACTAGATCGTATCGCTTTTACCTATATCGCCCCTACGCCGCTCGGTTCCCTAAGGCGGTTAGCCCTCGGAGCCTAGTAGGCTATCTCCCTCCTTACGAATATATAAGGCTTACCTATCTGTTCTTTTTAATTCGGCCTTACCCCCCCTTTCTCCGCTATCCCTCCTCTTCTCGAATAAGGCTTCGTAGACCTTCTCCTCCCTTACTCGATACGGTTAACCGATATCCGCGAATACTACCGATATACGTTATCTATAATTTAAAACGCCGGCTTCCGCTAGGAACTAAATATTATTATTATACTTACTCTTACTATTGCCGCCGCTCCGGGTATACCGTACTTTAATACTAACTAAGGCTATTTCGCGGTCTCGGAAGAGAAGATAGATCCGTAATATTTATCGGTTTACTTCGTATTACGAATACTCTAGTTTTTATTTCCTAATTAGTTCCCCCTAAAAAAATATATAAACGGTATAATATCGGTCGGTAAAATAATAAAGAAGATTAGTAATACTAACTACCCTACCTTATTAGTATTTTATATTATTATATTTTTTTCTACCTTATTAATATTCCGGTTTTTAGAATATAAACGTATTAATTTCCGTACGCTTATCGAGCTTCGCTTACTTAAGTCTACCTCTCCGCGTAAGCACTCGCGCCGTACCGAATATACTCTTCCCCCTAGAGATCGTTTATATACTAGGTATAAAGCTTTACTTACCGTATAGCGCTATAGCCCTAAGCGATATTTATAAACCGTTTTCGATAATTTAGGCGCCGAAGTAAGTATAAGGGAAAACGGGATAGTTAAAAGAGAATATTAGCGCTAGGAGGTAATATATAGTTCTAGTATATCGTAGAAGAAGTAGGAATTATATATTTTATATACGAAGTATAAAAGACTTATAATTTTATAGCTTAACTATAATTAGTTATAAACGTAAAATACTATAAAGAAATTTAATATTATATAGGCCCCTAAGAATCCGAAGATAACTAATAAAAGAACGTTATATTTAACCTAATAACCCTATATCGTACTATTACGAGCTAAGCTATAACGTATTATAAAATGCAAAGTTAGCCTTAACTTATAATATACTGCTCGCGTTTATATATATATATCCTATAATATAAATTTTAATACCCTTTACTCCCGTTAACCTTACTATATATAGTCTAGTCTATAACCTTTATATAGATTATTAATTATATAATATAAAACTCGAAACGTAGGATACTAACGTCTCTTATAGTATTTTCCGCACAGGCTTTTACTATCTACGAAGAAGGCCGTGTAGACTAGTAGCTGCTACCGATTTGCTAGAGAATAATAGCGCTAGGAAGAGATAAAAATATCTTTTTAAGGGTTATACGTATATTATTAAATAGTCGAAAATAACTTTTAGAGTTCCGAAGGCCTCTACGGACTAGAGTTATAATAGCGGCTATATAAAGATAGCGGCTACTATCCGAGTAGATAGTGTAACCTAGTTTTCCTCTATAGACGAAATAGGTAAATAAAGCATTTAGCCCTTAAGCTTATCCCTATATTTATTTATAAGTCGCTAATCGTAATTCAAGTCTAAGATATAACTTATAGCTAAAACTTCACTAAACGGAATTATAGCTTTGCCTAAACCCTATACCTTTATATAATAAACTACTTACTAGCCCTACTAATCCTCCACGTAAACCGATACTCGAAATAGTTCCCTCCTACTAAGACATATAAGAGAAGGCCGGAGACTAAACAGACTATTCGATAAAGCTTTCGAGATACCGAAATCCTACTTAGTCTTTTACCTACTATCCTAGGCTATATAATAATACGTGCATAATAAATCGATCGTTTTTTATAATTAGATTTTTCTCCTTAAGTCGTTTCTAAGACTCGGGTTTTTACCCTATATTATACCCGCTATCCCGATACTGCCTTCTTTATTATATCCGTCCCTTAAGAAGCAAACCCTAAAAAAAAGCTAGACTATTTAATATACGCCTAAAAAATTCGAAAACTTCCTCTTAGCTATTTAGCTATCCTAGCGCTAATATACCTCGGTATATATCTTACTATCCCGAATTCTATAGCTACTATACTTAGAAGAAGTCGACTACTATTCCTTATACTTATTCGTTTTCCCTAATAATAGCGTATAACGTAGCTATATACCTCCCGTAACCCTTCGCCGTATATATCTAAACCCGTTTATATATATTTTATATTCTATCTATTACGATTATAAGTCCGACGTCTCTCTCGGCTTAGAAGCCTAGAATATCTCGTCGCTCCTTATGCTTACTACTTAAATCTTTAGAATACCTACCCTACCCGAATACCGCGTAATTAATAATAATAGCAAAAATATATATCTTCCTTACGCTCTTATTAATAAGCTCGGAAGATAATTAGATAGCTCGAAAATAATAGAAAAGTCGAATCTCTAAGGAATAAATTAAGTAATAAAAAGCTTCCTTCCCTTCCGGATCGTAGGGTTCGCGTAGTATATAATACTACTTTAAACTTCCCTACCTTTACTTACGCTGCCGTCAGATCTCTTCTAGTAGTTTAATAGTTACTAAATAAGCCGGCGTATATTACCCTAAACCTAATTACCGGGGCCTTTATACCTATCCTATTATCCTAATATTCCCTCTTATAAACTCGAAAAATATCTATAGATACTATACCTACCGGTACTTAGGATAGAGTTATCCTGCCGGGCGGTAGTAACTCGCAAGTTATTGTTCGTAGCTCGTAAGCTTATACAGTAGGAAGGTTACCCTCCTCTCTCTTCTATACGAGAGAAAATTTCTTCCCTTTTTATCCTCCGTAGAAGTAGTAGTAACCTCGAAATACTACTATTACTATTATTATTAGTATTAGTACTATCGGCGGTAGCAGTTTCGTCGCACGAAGAATAAAGATAAGCAGAAGTAGAACGACGACGACGACGAGGGGGGGGAAAAAAAAATATCTATCGCCACTATGCTCGGTCGCTTGCCCCTCTCTAATAGGCTTATTACTATTACTCTCAGCTCGAACGACGAAGTTAGGGCTAAATTTCTTTAGGCTACCGTCTCTATATATATCTCCTTCGTACGGTATACTTTAGTAAATATCTACTAATTATACGGTAGGATAAGGAATATCTCTACCTCTCTAGGACGTTGCACGATATTACTCTTCGCCTACGCCTAGGCGAGACCCCCGTCGAGCTCGTCGCTAAGGTAGTCCGTCGTCCGTCTTACTACCGGGCGATTATTATCTAAGCTGCCGGTCGGTTCCCTACCTAGGGGCCCTACGGTCGTCGGTGCCTCCGGCGAGGGAGTATTCCCTTCTCTAGCTACCGGCGCGTGCGCGGCTACTAAAAGGGCGCGTACGCGTCGTATATTTAGGACTCCCGCGGGAGCGCGTGCGATTATTATCGCACCTAGGACGACGACGATAATAATATAGACGAAGACGAGGATAACGACGAAGACGTAGATAATAACGAAGATAACGAAGACGAAGAAGATAACGATAAAGAGGAGGATAACGACGGTAAGCACGAGGAGGATAATAATAATAATAATAATAATAATAATAATAATAATAACGACGAGCTTCTCGCCTCTCCTCGGGTACGCCGCCGTTATCGCACGCCGGCGCCTACGTCGCCGACTGCGTTATCGGACGACTAGTAAGGGCGGGAGGCGGCGCTAATATTTAATCCGTAGAAATTACTTTTATAAGCGCCCGCGGCGGGATCACTTCGGCAACTGCTTCTATCCTAACCGTTATCTTATTTATCTTAACTAGTCGTCCGAGAGCGTCGTTACGACCCTTCTTCGTTATAGCCTCGGCCGGATTATTTTTTTCCTATTAATCTAGAACATCGCGGTAATTTTCTTCCTTTCGTATAATTTACGTAAGCCTATTATATCGATTATAAGCCTTTTCTATCTTATACTACCTAGGTTAATAAGGCAGCTAGAGCGATTATTGCTCCGTATAAGGCTCTAGACGGACTCCGGCAGCTATAGGCTTCTTACGATCTTCTCGACCGCGGCGTTAAGGGCGATACCACTATCGACCACTCGTACGATATCGTATAGTTCGCCCGCAGGCACGCTTCCTATTACTATCTTATACTTCCCCGAGGACTAAAGCCTAATATTACCGTAGATAGAGACTTTAGTCTCCGTACGAGCTATCTCCTTACCTAGAACGACGACGAATCCTATCTACTAGTATAGGTCCTTATTATCCGCAAACTAGCCCTCGCTAAATATCTAGAGCTTCGTACGAAGGGGGTCGAGAGGGACAGAGCCTAGTACTCGATCGGACTTCCCTATATGCCGTTATACGCGGTTATTTAAGGCGTCGAGTCCTCCTTTTTCGGGGTCTAGACTCGGGCAGCGGCCGAGAGGTCGTCCCTACTTCGGGCTAGCAAATAGATAGGATCTACGCGTCTCGCTCGCGTTACGGAAGGTATGCCTACGGCGCGTCCTACTCGGCCGGGCTAATAATCTACAATGCCTATACCTATCCCTTCTATTTTAAGGTAATACTATTACCCTCGAGGTAAACTTATCCGCAGTTAAATTCTATAAGCGCCTCTAATCCTTGCCGACGATCGAGAAGTTCGCGGGCGACAATGTTATAAAGCTATCTATAGTACTCCCCACGATAAGTATCGGCGACGAAGACTTAACTGCCCCGTCGTACGGCCTGCCGTGCGAAAATATCCACCTTATAAATCGATATAAAAAAGCACTTAAGGGGACGAATTTCGCGGCTTTTTCGGTAGCGCCCTCCTCTTCGTACGACGATTTGTTAATGCTGTTATCGTGTCCTTTATATTTAAGGAGGCACGTGTCGAATTCGTCTTCCTTACGATTTATCGACTAGCAATCTTCTTCTCGTAGATAAAGCAGCGCTTCTTCGTACGAGGAAATATGCGACGTTCGTCGAAGCGAACTTACTTAAGTTTCCCTATACTAAAATTCTATAAGGGCAATTTATACGGTAACTAGGGAATCCGCCCGACCGATTCCCTCTATTCGTAGTAATATTATAATATGCATACCCGTACGAGGAATAGAAAAAAAGAATAAAAAAAATAAAAAAAAAAAATAAACTTCGTAAGAGGATATCTAGTTAACGAGTAACGAGTATTATCTGCTACGCCACGGCACGCTCTCGTTATCGCAGCGTAAACTTTAGCCGCTACTTCGCCGAAGGTATCCTACACGAGTTATATCTTCCCGATAAGTTCTTCGAGGACTTCGGGCATTGATTTCTTAGGGAATTTTCCTTATTCTATAGCAGACCTCGTGCCGGTCTATCTTATCCGGTATTCCGCACGATTCTTTCCCGTATTAAGATACGAATCGGCTATTAACTAGATCTCGTCCTAAGTCTTGTCGGGTCCTATATAATAGAGGTAGTACGATTACGCGGGCCCTTTAAGGATATCCGGAAAAATAGCGTAATACTAATCTTCCGCTTATGCTAATCCTTTAGCGGTATAATATAAATAGCTTAGCTTTAACGTGCAGATATCGTACGGTCGCCTCGAATAGTTCTAGTCCTTCTGCTATCCCTTACTAAAAGCTATAACCTTCTCGTGCGTAATTAGCCTATCCTAGACTAGTCGTACGCGGCGTAATACGAAAGCCGGGCTTATAGGGATCGTTATAGGGGCTATTAATAGTTCCGGTGTTAGCGTCGCTTTATACGAAGTTATACGGGCATAGGTCTCCGCGCTTTAATATAACGATTTCTCCTAGTACTTAGATATATCGAGGAACCTGTTAATTAGATATCGTAAGTATTTTAACGCTAACTTTATTATTCGTATTATTCTTTTATTTAATCTTAGTATTATTATTCCTATCTGTCGGAATCACTTCGAATAGGTACGTATCCTTTTATATATAATGCCTAAGGCAGCCCTCGGGTATAAATAGAGATAAAAAAAAAATCACTTCTCTTACTCTCGTTATCGACGCGTTTATAACCGACGACTCCGTCGGGGTCGAAGGAGTAGTGCATTCGCCGCCGCGCGTCTATTAGTTATACTAGCCTTTCTTATTCTTATTATTAACGCGGTTATCGTCGATATTTACCGCTACGGTCCTTAACAATCGTTACCGCGTTAGTAGTAAGAATAACAAAGGCTAGCATATCTAATAGACCCGCGGCGGCGAATATATCACTCCTTCGCTCCTAACGGTATCGTCTATTATAACCGCGTCAATTATAACAATAGCCCTCCTTCGGCAGTAGTCGAGCGTCTTAAGATCTTAGTCTCTCTTAAGCTAGATAGTCGGTTTAAATCCGGCGTAAGGCACTAGTATTTTCACCGTGAAGCCTAGACTAGGTTATACCCCTAAAATATGCTTATTCTAACTAAGCTAGGGCGACTAATAGTCTTAAATAGTCTCTGGCCGGTACCGTTAATTTTATTAGAACTACTACTCGCTAGAACTAATCCTATACCCGTAAGTTTACTATAACCGTTTATATTATTAATCTAAAAACTAATTCGCGAATTATAGCGGTGCTAAGTAGGCGTCTAAGAACGACGGAGCCGGAGCCTCTTTATAGGGAATTATACCCTAAGCA
This sequence comes from Ophiocordyceps camponoti-saundersi (nom. inval.), assembly GCA_003339415.1. Classification (NCBI taxonomy): domain Eukaryota; kingdom Fungi; phylum Ascomycota; class Sordariomycetes; order Hypocreales; family Ophiocordycipitaceae; genus Ophiocordyceps; species Ophiocordyceps camponoti-saundersi. The sequence continues at coordinate 9,737 of PDHQ01000637.1, forward strand.
TTTATCTAGTAGATATAGCACTGCCTAGCACCGATTTACGAACTATCTTCGTCGCAAATATCTCTTACCTACACAATTAGGCCAACCGCCTCTTCGGCGAACGAGAAACCTACTCTTCTTATCTCGTATCGCCTAAGCTACGGAATACTAGCCGATATAAACCACAGCCTCTCGCCACTAACCGGCTAACCGTCGTAACGTAGTATATTTCCACTTTTCTATAAACGCTATCTTATAACTAGCTTATAGTTATTCCTAAGAGCGTAAGCACGGATAACTTATAATAAAGTCCTTTCTAAGAGCGATATCTAAAGCTTATACTACGCTCGGCGCTCGATATATCTTTTATAATTTACCGCTATTTCGGTTACTACCTATTTGCCTTTAGATATCTCGTCGGGTCTAGTTTTCTTTATAGGGGGGGGGGGGGGGCTAGCGGTAAAGGCCCTGCTAGAGGAACTTATTCTAATAGTCGTTATAGTACCCCTAAGCTTTATTACGAAGACTCCAAATATCCGCTAGCGTAAGGTTTACTCCCGGGAAAGCTTTTAAGATACTATCTATAGAGAATACGTTATAAAGAAAAACAAATTAATAACGGCGACTAAGCATATCTAGTATATCTAGAGACTTCTCGCCCTAGGCCTCTAGGAGACTATAGATAATAGGAGTTATAGTAGGCTATTCTTCCTACTTAAAGGCACCACGACTACTAGGTCTAGGCATAGTAAGGTAGTGCGTCGAGAATACACCGCTATTGCCTCCCTAGGACTCAGGCTGCGGCGAGAATATACCACGGCTACCCTAGCTCTAGAGCTACGGATTAATAAGCACCTGCTAGAAACTGCCCGATTGCCGGTCTAGCGTCTACGGGATACCACGGCCGCCGCGGCTAGAACTGCCGCCTCGACCTCGTACGCTGCCTTAGCTACGGCCCGCTATAGAGCCACCGCGGCCAGATATTATAAGTCGCGAAGGGTAATAGAATATATAAGAGATAGTATTATTATAAGAAAGATAAGTAAGTAAATAGGTAAATAAGTAACTAAGTAAGTAAGATAGTATAGTATAGAGGGGTGATAAGTTTAGGTCTATGTTTTTTTCCCTAATATATAACCGCATAAATTCGAGAAATGGAAAAAAATATAGAAAAAAACTATAGCGTAAAGATTCTACGTGTTCGTTTTTTTTTTATTATTTTGCCAGTCAAGCTAAAGCCCTACCTCTTAGATAGTAGTTATAAACGGCGCTTAGTAAAGTTAATAGCCTAAGGTTCTAAGCTACTACCCTATAGGCCTTACTAGCTCTTCTACACTCTAAGGGCAGCTGGCAGCTATCAGGTGCCGGGTGCTAACCCGCGACGGGCACCTAAGGCACACCTCCTAGCAGCAACCGTAAGGAAAATAAAATCGGATTTTTCATCTAACCCTTCTATCTTCCCATTCTTCTTCCTTATTATCCTTATTACCCTTATCGCCCTTATTACTTCCTTATTATTATTATTACCCTTATTATCCTTATTATCCTTATCACCCTTATCACCCTTATCACCCTCATCACCCTCATCACCCTCATCACCCTCATCACCCTCATCACCCTCATCACCCTTATCACCCTTATCACCCTTATCACCCTTATCACCCTTATCACCCTTATCACCCTTATTACCCTTATCACCCTTATCACCCTTATCACCCTTATCACCCTTATCACCCTTATCACCCTTATTACTTCCTTATCGTTATTATTGCATATATAAAAAAAAAAATCCTCTCTCTAATAGCGGCCACCGTCGAGTAACGGTAATCGGACAGATCCCTATTCGTATTATCCGCTCTACGGCTTATTAGGTAAATCAAGGTAACACACTGCCTACGAAGCATAATAAAATATCTTAGCGATTCCGCGAGACCTTACACATAGCATATATTAAGCACTATAGCTTTCCTAAGATCTATCGCTTCGGCAACAAGCAAGTCTAGTAGTCTAATAAGTTCACCTTTATAGATAGGTATTAACCTCTCTATACTTATAATAGGCGATAACGCTAATATACCTTTTATAAGGACTTACGACGTTATATCTTCTCTAGAGGTAACTACGTAAGATACTCGAATAGCTTTCTTAGATAGGTTAACTAGATCTTTATCTACGAAATCAACGACCGTTATATCTTTATCCTTCTTACCCCTATCGATATACTTAACGAAAAAGACTATAATCTTAGCCTGCACTAGGTAGCATATCGTTATAACGAGCTAGTTATTATTAGACTTAATATAATTAAGCCTACTAAGGTTTATATTATCCGCCTTAGTAAGAATAATGCTATTTAGGTTAAATAGTAGGTTAAATAGCTATAAGTATTAAGCAGGTAAGTCTATATCTCTATTATCCTTTAAGTAGTATATCCCTGCCGTCCTAATTTCCACCTCTTACCTAACCTGCCTACTTAGGTAGTACCTAGGTAGATAGGTAGGCTAGGCAGGCCTTGCAAGTATTAATTTTTATAAGACGTAGCTTACCTAGTAGGTATCGACTTACCTTCTATCTTCCGAATAAATCACCCCTATATATCCTCTGCTCTCTGCCTTGCCGGATAGTACTATATATCTGCTTACCTCTCCCGTAGAGGTGTACCTAAGGCACCTACCTAATATAATAGGTCTCTATATTAATACTTAGCTTATATATAGAATATAATAATATCCTTCTCTTATCTCGGTTAGTACCTACCTTTACCTCTCTTAACTAATAGTATAGGGTTAGGGTAAGGTAAGAGACGCTATTAACTTTCTATCCTAGATAACCTACCCCTAAATACCTATCTCCGTTACCTCCTTAACCTCTCTATCTCCGTTACCTCTTTAACCTCTCTATCTCTATCGTCTCCTTAATTCTCCTATCTCTATCACCTCTTTAACCTCTCTATCTCGACCGACTGCCTAATATAATCGTTAGCCTATATCTACCGTTTATAGTTATAATTACCCGGCACTATTAGTAAGATTATAATCCGTTCTACTTCTATTCCCGAGTATCTACTTACTTTTATTACCTCTAAATTAACTACGGACCCTAACTAGCTACTTACCTATATAGTATAGATACCTTTCTAACTAGTACCTAGGTAAGCATATACCTAGGATTATCTACGCGGACCTAGATTATCCGCGTGGTAGATTATCCGCGTGGTAGATTTAGATTATTAGCGTAGTAGACTGTCCGCCCCCCCCCCCCCCCCCCCCCCCCCCCCCCCCCCTTATTATCGTGGCCGTCGATATAATAGAAACCTTTACTAAGAAGCTTAAGTAGATCCGAAAAATCGTCCTTATTACCGAAGGTTAAGGTACGCGGACCTACGTTTATAGGTTACGGATTATTAGCGTGGTGGACTATTAAGACGCTTATAAAAGGGTTCCGGGCGTAGCGTAGTATCGGGCCCGATTAGGCTATTAGCGTCTAGTTCGACGGCGAGGCGGGCCTACGTCTTTAAGTTCCGGATTATTAGCGTGGTAGATTGCTAACTATCCGGACTCGGGG
>PDHQ01000638.1:0-13175 GCA_003339415.1 Ophiocordyceps camponoti-saundersi (nom. inval.)
TACGGCCGTCGGACACTATTCCGGAGATCTATTTATATACTCCCTAAACTCTAATATATCCGTAAGAAAAAAAAAAAGTCCTATCGTTACTTAATATTTTGCGTACTAGCACTATTATTATATATATTAATACTATTTTACTCCCCCTCTCCTTCTCCTCCTCCCCTACTTATCCTATCTTCCTTCTATCTCCGCCCCCTTTAACTATCTCATTCGATACTCTTTATTTTTTAGCCCCTATTTCCCCGTTCTCTTCTCTATTTGCCTCCCTCACCTCTAACGAAAAACTAGAATAACGGCCTAACCGCGACCCTAGTCCTCTTATATAAGATCTTAAATTAATCGTGATAATACCTTATATTTGCTTAATACCCGCTATACTTTATTCGATCGTGAATATTCGGATATTACGATTACTTATCGAAACCGAGTATTCCACCTATATCGCCTCTATCTATATCGGAATATACTATATTTCGAGAATATCGATTCCTAGGTATATACCCGTTATTTCTCTTAATCCTATTCGTCTCCTATCTCGTTATTACTCTTATATATCTTTTATTCTTATCACTTCTCTTATCCCACGAGTATACTAAGGGGATCGATAAACAAAACTAACCCTAATACCTATAAGTTATTACCCCCTTCCTATTATATCTAACTCGACCTCTTAGAATAATATCCTTTTATACTCTAGTGCCTCCTTTAATATACCTATACCGGGTATTATACTCGCGATTATTACGACCTATATTACGATTCTCCCCTTACTAGCCGGGATAATATTACGTCGGATAATACTAGCTCCGAAATATTCGCCGACGAAGACTATAACCCCTTCGCTTACGTTAGCGAGGATATTTCGTCCGATAACGTATACCTATATTTTTATATCTACCGAATAGCTCTCAAGTTTAGTGCTAGGGAATTATAATCCTATGCCCTAGGATTAATACTCTCTATAATAAGCACTAATATCTTTCTCCCTCCACCCTAACCGGTATTTAGGTTAATAGATAACCTTTAGGAAGTATCTTAGGAAAAGCTCGATAATTTGCGTAAAGAGATAGCTACTATTATTGCTATTTCTTTAAGGATTAAGAAGCGAATGCCTAAAGCTTTACACGATATAATAATACAGTTAAATAGGCTAATATTTCTAGTTATCGATATGCTACTTAGTTACGACGATAATAACGATCCTATATAAAATTTTATATATAAATAAGTATAACGTATAATACCTTTTTAAATATAAGCTATTTTAGCGGGGGAAGAAGGATACCCTAAGCAAGCGTAGCAGATACCTAAGTGGCGTAACTTCTTAGGTAACTAAAAGCTTTAACTAACATAAGGGGGGGTCTCCAGCTATAGGGGAAAAAGCCGGATAGTAATTCTCTATAGAGAAAATAATAAGGAGTCGGTTTTCCATATAGAGATAAGAGAAGAAAGAGAAGGGAAGATAAGACTAACTTAATCAAGTGCTAGGGACCCTAGAGTAAGTGTTCAAATTAGTAATTTATAGTGTAAAAGTGTAGAGTTAAAAATAAAGTTATAATTCTATTTAGTAGAGTTTTTATCTTAAGGCCCTCTCTAAGACTCGACTTGCGATATACGACTTTTATAAAAGCTATAAAGATAAGGTTAGAGGCTAATTACTTGCTTGATTTCTTCCTCTTTCGAGGGAAACTAATCTAAGCTATATACCTAGTAATAACCCTAGTCCTATATTATTCACCTTTCGTATCCTGATCCTTAGATGCCCTTAGGAAAAGAAGAAGGTTTAGAAACCATTTAATTAAACCCTATATAAGCCCTAGAAATCCCCTAGCTAAGTTTTGCGCTCGTTTTTATTTAGGCGTGTCCATCACTGCCGCCAAACTATATATAGTAGAAGAACATTATCCTATAATCCGTTTCTATATACCTATTAGCTATTAAACTATACTAGACTAGTTCCTTTCTTCGTAATTATAGAAAATATAATATATATATAATAAACCCTCGTAATTATAAGAATACTTAGGAAGAAAATAAATCTTTATTTAAACGCCTTTTAAATATTCCTTTATTCTTAATATATAATAAATAAGCCTATTTCATTATGTTATATCTTCTTAGTTACTTATATTACTTGCATTCGTAATAAGCTTCTTTTACGCGGGGAGAAGGACACCCCAAGCAAGCCTCGCAGATATCTAGAGTGCGTAACTTCCTACGTGACCGAAGTCTTCAACTAATACAAGGCGGTGTCCCTTCCTGCACGGGGTTAAGCCAGATAGTAATTCCCTATAGGGAAAATAATAGGAAGTCGATTTGCTATACGAAAGCAGAGGGAATAAGCTAAAAGAAGGGAATAACTATTTAAACAAACTCTTAAAATTTCGAAACGGGTAATTAAATTAGTAATTCCTACTAATAGGTATAAGGTTTAAAACGAAGTTATAATTCCGTTTTATAGGGTTTTTGCTAAAAAAAAAATGCTATAAGTCCGCTCTAAGACTTAACTTAATATACGACTCTAGAGATAGCTATAAATATAAGGTTAGAGGGCCAAGTATTACTTGATATATTCCTCTCTTCGATAGAACTAATTTACGCTATATACTTAGTTATAGCCCCTATCCTATCTTAACCGCTTTTTATCTTCTAATCCTTAGAAGCTCCTAGGATAAGGAAACTATCGAGTCACTATTTAATTAAGCGCCGTTCGTGCCTTTTATAGCTTACTAGAAAAGGCTGAATCGTATTTTTCCTTAGGCATGTCTGCCACCGCCGCTACACTGCTTTGGCGGGTAAGGGGGGGGGGGGGGGGGGGGGCAATCTAAGCAAGCGCAGCAGATCCCTACGGGGCGTAACTTCCTCGGTCACCGTCGTCTTCAACTAATAGAAGAGGCGATCTTTAGCCAAATAGGCATAAGCCTAATAGTAATTCTCCTAGGAAGTTATTTTTTATAAAAAGACGAAGGAAACGAGGAGAAGTAAGGTAACGACTACTTTATCGATAGCCTTAGTCCTCCAAACCAGTGTTTAAATAGGTAATTCGTTATATAAAGGTGTAAGGTTTAAGATAAAGCTATAATCCCGTTTAGTAGAAATTTTGCCATAAGTACCTTTTAATACTCGATTTGCGATATACGACTTTTAAGATAGCTATACTGCTTAATTCCTTTATCTTCCACGGAAACTAAACTGCGCTATATACTTAGTAATAGCCGCTATCCTATCTTAACCCTTAAGCGCCCCTTATATCCTAATCCCCTAAAGCTTTTAAAAGAAAGGGAAGCTTAATATATTATTTAATTAAACTCTCTAATAGTTTTTTATTACGTTCTATACTTATTTAATATCCGTTTTATTTTCGCATATCTCTTACCGTCGCCGAACTATTTATATTTCTAATCTTTATAACTTATTTCGCGGCGTCTATAAATATCCGTAATAGTTATAAGAATATTAGTGGAAGTATTTAGTTTCTCTCTGCCTCTTACGGCTTCCTCCGCCCGGTCTTTTATATCTAACTTTTAGCCCTAGCGATATAGCAGAAAAAACTAACGATAGTTACATTTTTATAAAATATCGTTAAAAGTAAAGTAGTCAGGTACGTACCGGCTATTGCCGACGGGCGAAGTAGGTCTATAGAGAGGTGCGCACTGCGGCGTATCTTACTAATAAGCAGGTACGTACCGTACTTATAGGCAGCTAGAGGGGGAAGGTTAAAAGGGGATTACGTTATTCTAGTTATATAACTAATACTTACTTGACTGCCTATATAGGGGGCAGTTATTCCTAGAGGATATATATATATATTAATTAACGAGGGCACTTATTAATCTTCGTGTTAAGCCCATTTCTTATGCCTATAATTAGTTTATTTAATCCCTCCGCCGTTAACCTATCTAGCTAGTGACCGAGATAGGGGGGGGGGATCAATCTCTTAGCACTAATTGCCGATTACCGCACACGCTTAGGAACGCGACCACACTCGACTTAACACAATAATAAACTTAAGGCTCCTAAGATATTACTAAGAACCTTATTTTGCCCCTTTTCTAACTAACCTGCCTACTCGGCAATTAAGTTCCTTCCTAATAGCAATTCGCTTAATAATCGGGAAATTATATAGATTAATAAGGCAGTCTTGCTACGTCGCCTACCCTAATTAAAGGAGATAATAGATAAGTCCTACCTTGCTAACTATATTAGCTCCTTCTTCGATAAGACACGAATTGCCCCCTTTTCTACTCTCTATTATCTTATTCTTCTTCTCTTTCTTTACACATATATATACACAGAACTTTTAATATATACTAAATTAACTTAGCCTTCGTTTTTCATGCCTTATCCCTTTTCCCTGCTCTATTCTATAACCTAGAACTAATCTTTCTAAACGACGTTATTGCAGAGGTATTAGCTACATATGCCCTCGGCAAGTATCGGCTTTAACTAAATCTTATAGCTTCTTATAATCAGCCTCACTAGGATGGTGGGAATAGCCGACAGATTAAGCCACTAACCTAGGCAGATATTAGTAAGTTCGATAGGATATATAGCGCCTATCGCTAGCTAGAGGCAATCGACCTCGCCTTTGTTCGCCTTAATAGTAATATACCTTACTATAACGATAAAATCCGAGTAATTAATATTAGCTTAGTAGGCGTAGCCGCCAACTTTATTAACGGTAATACGTTACTTTATAACGTCTATATTAATACTAGAAATAGCATAGCAACTAAAGCAGACCTGAAGGTTTTGCAAATATTACTCGAGGAGAGATTTACTCTAAATTATATCCTATAGTAACCTTAAGTGCCGATAATATTCGGCTAGCAAGATAGTAAGTCGCTCTAGACGTACTATAATCGCACTCGCTAGATACTTCGGTCTATTAGGGGATAAGACCGAGTATCGGCTATATAGGTCCTTCCCCTATTAGAGATAGCTATCCTTAGTATAATTATCTAAAAGTTTATCACGGGCATAGCTAACTAAGAACTTCGATATATTATAACTGCTTAACGAGCTATAATAGCTTTAAGTCTTATAGAAGTATAGGATATCGTCTAGGTAGCTAAGGATATTCGTCTTACGGAATAAGTTAAGCGCCAGGCCCGTGAGCAGGCAGCAACGGCCTTAATTATGCGACAGCTCTTCTAAGAGAAGTTTAGTCACTCCCTTAACACGTTAGTTAAGGAGAGACTAAGATATAAGCCCCGTTAGCAAGCATTAACTCCCTAAGCTACTGCTAATATAACTATAGCAAGCTACTAGGACTAACCTAACTAGACGGGACATCCTAGAGATAACGTTCGTCCAGACTAGATAGATCGTCTTAATAGCTTAAATCGTGGGACTTATCGTAGAGGTCGAGGTAGGTCTTATCGCTCTTTAAATAACTACCGCTAGAATAACCGCTAGAGTAAGTATCGCGGAGGCTATTACGGAGGCCGTGGTGGCAATAATAGCAGACAGGTTAACTAGGCAAACCTAAAGGACTTGACTAACGTATACGTGAATAGTTCACTTTCCCTTCCACTAGACTAGGTTATTTGCTTTAAATGCGGGCAACCCGGGCACTACGCCACGTCTTATATTACTCCCGAAGCGCAGCAGCTTTAAGGTTAGGAGAAAGATATCTTAAGAGGTTTAACCGCAGTCGGCAGAGGCCCGAAGCCCCTTTAATAGGTAATTGCTATACCTCCACTAATAACCTAGGCTATTACGGCGTACTAGGTCGACCTTAGATATTAAGACCTCTTAGAACGGAACCTCTACTAAGGTCTAATTAACAAACTCTACGACATACCTATAGATAATAGTGGGAACGTTTATTCTAATATTATTAGTTTAGGAATTAATAAGTCCGTATAAGGTAATATAGGTGGCATTAATAATACTAATACTATAGCTTGCAAGCTCCAATCACTTACTATAATAGATAGAGATAACGTTAAACTTAGTAAGATAGTTCGTGACGCACTTATAGTGTTAGTTATAGCAGCCGGACTTAGCAAACCACTGATTAAAAAGAGATTAATTAACCCGATACTCTTAGAGGAAATATTTAAGAATAATTCAGACCCAGAGGCAACCTTACATTATAAAACGCCTAAAGTGCCTAATTAGCCAGGACTATTAAGTGCTAAGAAGAGCATAATAGCTAATAAGAAAAAGAGGGCTAAGGGTTTAGCGGAAGTCTAGGCAAGAGATAGCCTAGGTAACATTGATTAGATTAAACTAGCGAAGAGATTTATTATGCCTATCAATCTAGTGGATTTCTAGCAGGTGAGTCCAGAAGGGGCTAAGCAATTTAGGTATCTCTCGTTACGTAAGAGATAGACCTCTATTAAGACGAAGGCTAAAGGCAAGGGCAAGGGCAAGTCTAAAGCAGTGCACATTAGCAGTGACAGAGTTAACCTAGCTAGGCAGGATGCAAATACCCGTTTAATTAAAGAAACTAGAGATTGTAAGACCTTTAGAGTTCTATACACTATCTTATTTTAAGTCGATAGTAAAAACAAGTCCCTAAAGCTAGCAGACAAGAACATAATAGCAGACTAAGGGTCTTAGGTAAGTTTTATTAACTACGATTTTGCTAATCGCAATAAAATCCCCGTTATAGACCTAAAGGATATTAGGTTTAGCAAGCTAGCTATAAAAGTCGCGGATAGATCGCGTATTCTCGTTTATAACTTTGCTATCCTAAATATAAACGTCTCTAGGGTAATTAGAGAAGTCTAGGCGATCGTCAAGCCTAAAAATAATAACGTGGTCGATAACCTACCCCTTCTATTAGGTATACCTTAGCTCTTTAACGTTAACGCCGTTATCTATATTAAGACCGGCACTTTAACAATTAGAGATCGTGATTAAGGTGACACACCGGTGGCCTTGCAAGGCCCGCAAATAGCTATGTCGCTAAGACAGAAGTTAGTCCTAGCGCCTAACGCCCCGCCTATCTTAAGGAAGTTTATTAGGCTCCCTAAATTAACGTTCGAAGATATAGATAGCGATAATAAGAACGACTCCGACACCTCTTCTAAGGACTTAACTTCTGAGAATAATAACGATAATTAGATTAAATCGTCAAACTAGGTTATTAGCGCCGACCTAGGCAGGTTACAAAACTGCAGCTAACTGGAAATATTATTATTAGTTTAGACTTTGCATATTTTATTATAGACCCGATTGCTTCATTTATAAGCTACGCCCCTAAATTAATAAGGCAGGCCACATATATATAGACTTAGATAAACTTTTATATAAATTATGCTCTTACTTCTTACTATTACCCCCTCGTCGATTCTAATCTTCTTTCCTTAACTACGGCTGCTGCAGAGACCGTACTTAATAGTCCCTAATAATTATAGAGCGATCTAGTTACTAGACCTGTGACTAAATAATAGTTAAGTAGATAATACTAGCCTAGGCTATAGGCAGATAGGCTATCAGCGTCACTATTCCCAACATAGAGGAGAGTTTAGCGACGAGAAATTAATAATTCTATTAACAAATATTTAGTTATAGCATAGTTTAACGCCTATAGTATCACGCTTAGACCTTTAGTCCCGGATCACTTAAGAGAGGAGATTACACGCACGTTCTATACCTATCGTGATCTTAAGGGTCGGGACACACGCGATATGCCACCTATAGACTTATTCCTACATCACCCGAGGATTATACCGGGAACTAAACTATAGTGCCGCAGTAGGAAGAAAAGATAGAGTGCTCTAGAATAATACTAGATAAATAAAATTATTCGTAAGAATATTAACTTAGGAATCTATAAGTATATAGTAGCGGCTAACGGTAAGTTAAGCTAATAGTCGGCGGAACCTATTATAGTAGTTAAGGACGAGTCTAACCTATAGGCTAAAATACGATTAATAATTAACTACTATAACGTTAACGAAGACTTGCTAGGCACCACTATCCTATTACTATCGGAGCTCTATAATAGACTCTTAGATCTAAGAATAGGTTTATTTAGTATGTTCGACTTAAAGCATAGCTACTAGGCTATACCCGTCGTATCTAAACTGCGCTATATTCTAGCGTTTTAAATCCCTAGTTTTTCCTAATTATAGCCTATAAGGCTCCCTCAGGGGACCTAATCCGTAGCTTATAGCTTTACCGAAATAACGAAGCTAGCATTTAAGGCTATACCCGAACCTCTGCCCGAACTATCTCTGTTAGCGGTCCCTGCTAAAGGCTATTATATTGCGCCTCTTAATAACTATATAGACGATATCTTCTCAAAATATGCTACGTTCGAGGAATAATGGGCGTTTATCAGGGACCACTTTCTGCCTAGATTATTATAGGCCTTACTCCGGTTAAGTTTTAAGAAGGTCTTTCTTAGCATAATAGAAATCCTAGTAGTAGGATAGACGTATTATATGGGTGGACGGATTATAATTAAGCCTAGGAGGCTTTAGAAAATCTAAGAATAGCCGGTGCTAACGAATTAGAGGTAAGTTAGGGCATTTCTCGGAGTAATCGGACCCTGCCGGAGATAGATAGTTAATTGCGCAGAGTTCTCCCGACTATTAACGCGACTTACTAGAAATGTTCCCTTCTTATAGGGGCTATCTAAGGCTTTATCCTTTATAATCCTTAAGTTTCTCGCCGAAGCAGTAGTAGCTATCTACGGGCCTTAACTTAATAAGCCGGTACTTATATATATAGATGCTTTAAGGTTCGGAGTAGGCTACGTTATCCTGCAGTAATAAGGAGATAGCCTAGTGCCGATTTTATATAACTCCTTTCTCTTCACGAAGATATAGCGTAACTATGGAATATATAAGCGGGAACTTTATGCTTTAGTCGAATTCTGCCGTCGCCACTAATATCTATTCCGCATAATAGACAAATTAACTATCTTCACAGACCACTTCCTTATCATATAGTTCCTAACTTCTAAGGGCTATAAAGGTATCTACGCTCGATAGGTAACTAAGCTGCGGCTGCTAAATATTAAGATTGCCCACGTTAAGGGTTCGCGAAACCAGGCTACGGATAGTTTATCTAGGACAATCTTCCCATCTAACGAATACTAAGCTGCGGATATTATAGACTAGGGAATAGTTAATACTAATACCGGACTATAGAAATAGAAAGATAGCCTGCAAGGCTATAAGGCGCTCCTTAAACACCTGGCGGGTGTGCCCCTTAAGAAACCACCCACTAACAAGACGGGCACCCCTTTACCACAACTAACTGCGCTCTAATAGAATGCCTTATCAGCCTTATAGACCTGGGAAAAAGAAGATAACAAGACCCGAGTAGACCTCCGAGCAGCTATAGCATTCGTAAGAGAGACGGATAAGATATCGAGGCTATCAGACTATTATATAGACTACTATTACGCAGATATAGTCAATTAGCTATAACATAGCAAGGTTCCTAACAAACTTAATCGCATCTTAGCAAATCGTATTAGACGATAGGCGGCATCTTTTAAATAGTTAATATAAACGAATACCCTACTATATAAAGGGAGTTATTTAACTAAGTGGCAGAGATACCTTCTCCGACACGAGATCCCGCAAGCACTCCACTAAGCTTATAATTTAAGTGGCCACTTTAGGCTAGATGCTACGCGTCGGCGACTCTATATATATATCTTCTAGCCTAGAATAGCTTAGGACATTATATCCTATATAGCAAGTTATAGAGAATATACTTTATATTCTAACCGAAAGCCGAAGGCGCCGGATTAGCTAATCTCCATTTTAGCACCCTTTCAGGTCCTTGCTATAGACTATATAGGACCATTCCTAACGGCCGCAGATAGGACTAAGTTTATGCTAGTGTTAGTTAACTATTTCTCTTATTTTATATAGCTTATAGCCTACCGAATAACGGGAGCCTCGGAGACTATTATTAGGCTAAGAAATTAGCTAGACTTTATTGCGATTATACCTATAGCTATCTACTCCGACTTAGGTTCCGCCTTTTTATCGAGGGAAGTTTCAGCCTTCTTAACGGCAAGAGACATACTTTAAGTAACGGCGCTATCTAAGTTATATCGCAGTGTAGGTTTAGTTAAAGTAACAAATAAGATCTTTTAGTAACTCTTAAAGAGGTCACAGCCTCCTAAGAACACTTCGTCCGAATATCTGCTAATAGTTATGCGGCAACTTAACTATAAGGTTATCAGGACCTTAGGCTACTCACCTACTAAAGTGCTCTACGGAATAGTATAGACCGGCCTAAATCTATTTTAATCTATAGGATTACTGCGTGAAGCTTTAAGATTAGGAAAGTAGGTAAAATAGCCCCTGCAAGGGAGATATACTAACCTTATTATAGAATTTATAAGCTAAGCTAAATACCGGAGATAGGCAGCTGGAGGCAAGTTTAACGAGATTATATATTATAGGATATCTATCTACGATAAAAGAGACGAGTCCAGTCTAACCCCTAGCATATAGGTCTATCTAGCTATAGACGGAGCTATTAGGAAACTTAAGCTAACGTAGATTAGGCCGTTTAAGCTATGCTACTAGGTTAGGAGGACGTCCTAGACACTAAGGCATATTAACTATTTATCTATTAAAGGGGCCTAGGGGCTGTTATTCTATAAGGACTCGCTAAAGAAATACTATAACTAACCTAACTATTTAAGGCCTGATAACTAGCTGCCACCTAGCAAGCCGGCAGGCCTGCGGAAACTCTAAGTATAACTATATTATTTTCCTTCCTCTCTTCCTTTATGCACTTTTCTTTTCCCTACTTTATAGTTTCGCAACCTCACCTTCTCGTCCTCCCGCAATATTTACCTTTTAACTAACCACGTATTATAATAAGATTGCACTATCGTGCACCCTCGTTTTTCGAGCCTTTTCATAACCTATCTATATTTTTCTTACCCTTTTCTTTTCTAAGATAGCCCCGCGACTATCTAAGGGCAAGGCCCCTATAACGAGTATATCTTAGTATACGAGAACCCGAGAAGAAACGCCTAACTATATTTCCGATAACGAAAACATACTATGCTAACTATCGGGCGAGCTCGACGTCTATAGTAAAGATAAGGACTTTCGAGGAACGTTATTTAAAGCATTTTGCAAGGATTATCATAATAGGAAGCGTTCTATCCGCCCGGATAAATATATCCCACCTATAAGAACACTATATAACTACTTCCTTTAGTCGCAGGATACGAACTTTATTTTCCGCAAGCTAGGACAAAGTGCTAAAGGGGAGCCGACGGACGAACACCCTTCACCTCCACTAGCAGACTCTAATAAGCTAGCTAACATAGCGGCTCCCATATAGGCAGCTTCTAAGGCAGAATTTAATAAGGTATACGCTCACCTTACCCGCGATTACCGTCTTAAATAGATTAAGATTTTAAGATCTTAGAAGAAAGTAACAAATTATATAATTAAGCTAGCTAATAGCAACTTTAAAAACAAAGCCTAGGATAGCTAATAGGTGGCTTAGCTAGTTATTAGGACGATATAGATAAAAGCAGAAAATGAAGTTATTACACCCTGTATTGCTAAGTTATGGGGGGTCTCTAAAGCAGAGGCCCTCGAGTTATGGTACCCACCTATATACCTATATACCCTAAAGGAGCTATTCCTTATCGCTAACGACGTCGGCATTATATTCTTTATCTTGGCCCGAACGCCTCTATAAGACTTCTGCAGCTTAACGCTTAAGGTTAACGACTATATTAAAAACCCTCCTAATAACCTCTCGATTAACAGCATAACGGAAGTTTAAATCGGACACTTTAGACGTTAGATCTATCGGGCAGTATTGCGTCGAATCTATTATATATTACACCCGGCGTCGGGTGATAAGATAGAAATACGTGCAGCGCTAGCGAAGACTGCTAAGCGGATCGATAAACTATAGACTAACCTAAGCCCTGATAATAACACTGCATAACCTATAGTGGCCCCTGTCGAGTCGTTAAATGCCGGCCAAGGCACGCTAAAACGATTGCTCGATAAGGCAGCACGGGACAGAGCAGACCATTAGGCGGCCACGAAGCATAAGCAACAAAAACTGCTAGCAAGAAAGCCACCACCGACAATATCAGCTATAGCATTATTATTATTGCTAGCGATAGCTATTAAGGTGAAACCTGCAAGCAAGGGTCGTATAACGAAATAGATAAGCTATTTTAAACAGGACGTGCTAAGTGGAAGAGCCCCAGCCTAGACCCCTGCAGTTAATAAGGCTCCTCCTATCGCCATTTCTAGTTCTAACTCTTCCTTAAGTAATAATAGATAAGTCGTTAGCTAACAAATAGACGACATATTTATAGAGAATGCCGCCACTAAGCCGATAATAGCAGCTAAATTAACGACTAGTCTAGCGACCGTTAGGGATAATAAAGAGGATAGAGAGGCATTTATAACTAGAATGTAAAAGAAGATTAATACTCTCCTTAAGGCTAATAACTATAACCTTAAACCTAGATATTTATCGCCTCCTATTAAGTAGATAATATAGGTTAATAGCAGACTCTAGGCACTTAAGTAGGAGAATAATAAGTTACGAAAAAAACTCCGTAATAATCAGGTTCTTTTTAAACAAACCTTAGACATTGTTAAGGCACTTAACAGACCTAACCGGATAGCATTATCTGTGAAGTCTTTATCTATAATAGGATCTAGCGAGATCTGATTATTTACTAGGCTATTATGGCCTATTTCTTCCTATTATTTGTTTCTTTCTTATTCATTAGCTTGCTCTTTATCCTTCCTTTTATCCATTTCATTTTCAGATTTCAATTTATTACTTTAGTGTTAGTAATAGACTAGCTAGAGGGGGAAGGTTAAAAGGGAATAGCGTCATTCCGGTTATATGACTAACATTTGCTTAACTGCCCGTGTGGGGGGCAGTTATTCCTAGAGGATATATACATATATTAATTAATAAGGGCACCTATTAATCTTCGTATTGAGCCTATTTCTTGTGCCTGTGATTAGCTTATTTGATCCCTTAGCCTCTAACTTGTCTAGCTAGTAGACCGTATAACAATTTTCCTTTACCCCTTATTTTTTAGATTTAGATATTGTCTCTTAAGTCTTATCCGAAAACGTAGTAGGGACCGATATCCTTTCTTATAAGTAGTGAATATAAATAATAACGCCTTAATCTTACCGCTTAGATATGTACCTATAACTATTCTCTAAAGACAGTTT
>PDHQ01000639.1:0-13170 GCA_003339415.1 Ophiocordyceps camponoti-saundersi (nom. inval.)
TTATTATTATTATTATTATTATTATTATTATTATTATTATTATTATTATTATTATTATTATTATTATTATTATTATTATTATTATTATTATTATTATTATTATTATTATTATTATTATTATTATTATATACTAAAAGTAAGTTTAAGTTAATTTTAAGCTAAGTATAATAAAGATTTATACTAACTTTAAGGTAAGATTATATTTATACTTAAATAATACCTTTATACTCTTATTACGCTACGCGGCTATTATATTATTATTTTAAGCCCTAAGTTAAAGGCCGATATTAATAATAATAATATATTACGTAAGATAATATATTAGTATATAAAAAATATATTAATCTTAACTTAACCTTAAGTTAGCTATAAATCGAAATTATATTAAATATTAATATATTTTTAAACTTAGCTCTTTTTTAATATACGTATCTATTATTTACTCCCTTAGTAGCTTATACTCTAAGTATTATATTAGCTATTTCGTTCCGCCCGCGCGCTAGGACGCTATCGCTTATAAATATAATAACTCTAATTACGCCTTATCGCGCGTAACTTAAGGATTATAATCTTTTCGCGTTCGCGCTACCGCCTACGCTATTATCTTAAGTATAGCGCGACTAAATTAAATATAATAATATAAAAAAAGTACCCCCTTATTAAAATTATATTAATTATATAAGTAAGTAAAAGCTAGCTATTAACGCTTATTAAGAATAAGTATCTTAGCTAATAATAGCTTATTACGCTTATACGAAAATAAATATTTATTATAATAATATATATATAGCTTATTTTCTAAATTTAGATATTATATAAGCTAATATTAACTTAATAAATAATCTTTATAATAGTAGCCTTAGCTTAAGCTTTAGCTATCTTTATAAGTAATAATATATTTTTATATAAAGATTAGTATACTAAGGTAAGTTTAATAATAATATAATCTTTATTTAAGTTTAAGTTAATATTTAATTAATATCGTTAATATACTAATATTGCTTACTTTATACTCCTAGCTTAGCGGGAGGCGCGTTCTCCTTAGCGTCCGCGCTAAGAGTAATATTAAGGGACTTTAGTCTTAAAGTTTTTTTTTTATTTTTATTATTTTTATTTTTCCTTTTTATTATTTTTATCTTTTATATTTTACTAAATTAACTCCTTTATAAGAGATTCTTTTCTAACTTTTATAAAATATTATAAAATAAAGTATATTAAGTAATTACTAAGATTAATCTAAGACTAATATAACTCTAAGTTAAAATCGAAGTAAAGTCTTATAAACCGCGGACTAAATCCGAAAAGAAAGAATAAGTAAATAATATTAACTTATAATAAGTTATTATTAGGTACTAAAATATCCGAATTATTAAATATTAACTAAATATTAGTTAAAGTATATTTATAACTTATTAAAATAGTAATTATAGTTTTTAATATATTAATATTTTAATAATCGCTATTATTAGAATTATTTTTCTAAATCCGATTATACCTTAAGTAATAAAAGATAATTATTATAAAAATAACCTAGCCTTATTACTAATTAGTATTAATTAAGTATTTTTCCTAAGCTAAATAAGAGACTAATATTATATTTCGCTTTTATCGTAATATATAAGTTAATAGCTATAAGAAACTTTATATATATATATATTAACCTAATTAATAAAGTTTAGGTATTTTTACTAGATTATATAGCTAAAAGAATATTATATCTTCTATCTAATATACTCTAATAGAAAAAACTACGAATAATTAATTTAATAACTTTATTTATAATTTCTTACTTAAATAAAAGTATAGAAAAAATTAACATATTATATATATGTTTAGCTATACTCCCTCTTACTTTTAATTCCTATTATATTAATAATATATATTATATTAATATTATACTAATCTTAGATCGGTATTATCTTAAGTTCGACTTTTTTTTATATATACTTCTAACCTCCTACTTTATTTATATAGAGATAGTAATCTCTGCGACGCGTGTTACGCGTATTTAACGCGTGTTATATTCCTAAGCAGCTAGTAATATATATATTCTAATATTAGTTAAAGCTATTTTTTATAAGGTAATAAGTAAGAAGTTAAACTTTACCCTTAAAGCTTTAATTTAAGCTAGTATAGTTATAAACTCCGCCCCGAACTTTGCCCCCCTTATAGCGCCCCTTATACGCTTAGTTCTAGCGAAAATAAAAAGGGAGGCTTTTATTTTAATAAAAGATATTTTAATAGTTAATAAAGCTCTAACGCTTATTTTTTAAAAAGTTATTTAAAAAGTTAATAAAGCTATAAGCTATTTTATAATAGTAATAGCTTAATAACTTTTTAATAATAATCTTATTATTATATTTAACTTAAAATATAAAAACTTTATTTTAAAAAATAAATAAGTAGCTTAAGCTTTTAAAGCGGAGGCTAAGTATATACGCTAAATTTATATTATTATTATTAAAAGTATTTAAATTTTAATAGCTAACTATAATTATAATATATTATTTAATATTATTAAAAAGGTAAATAAAGTTAATATAGTTTAGGTAAAAATATTTTAATTTTAATATATTATTAGCGGAGATATTTTATAAACTTATTTTATTATAAGTTTAAGTAATATAAAGAATATAAATAAGCTTTATTTAAATAAAGTAATTATAAATATAAAAATAATTTATTATAGATTTTATAAAAACTTAGTATATTTTAAATAATATTATAAATATTTTAAATTTAGCTATTTTACTAAGTATTACTAAGACTTTTTTTAATATAAATATTATATAATTATTTTATATAATAGTAGAGAAAAAAACTACTTTATATAAAAAAAAGAAAGATTTTATTATTATATTTTATATAAAGATATATACTTTATATAATTAAAAAATTACTTAAAGTTTTAAAAGTAATAAAGCTATACTAAGTATTACGCGCTAGCAATTATAAGGATTTCCTCTAAACATTTTATAGTGATTTCCGAGGATTTCTAACTATAGTTATATAACCTCGGAAACCTTATCGTGAAATCCTTAGGAAAACCTTAGTGGGAAATTACCCGGAAATAGAGTCGACCTTTTACTAAGATTTCCCTATACCCTCTCCTATCTCCACTAGCACGTGCCTTTATATATTTCACTAGGATCCCGCCCACGAGAGTTTTCCCTCTTTTCTTTCCTTTCTCCTTAGCTTAGAATCTTTATTTATAGTACTAATACTATTATTTAGTTAACGCATTTTATAGCCGTAATATTAAGTTTAGTTTCCCTAATAAACTTTACTTTTTTTAATTATTATAATTTACTTAACCTCTAGCTTTTACTTAGCGATAATTTTATAAAAATAATAAAAGCTTTATTATAGTTTTTTTAAGGAAGCGAGTATATTATAAATCCCTTAAAAATATACTTTAGCGCTTTTTTTATAATATACTTTTTACTTAAGTTTTCCTAAAAAGCTCTTAACTTAGTAATACTTATAAAAGCTATAAGCTATATAATAAACTTTATAATTTTTAACTAACTTTATAATAGTTCTAAGCGGAGTTTATATAAGTAAACCTTATATTAATAAAGTAGTTATTAATAATTATTTCTAATATTAAGTTTTTATAAAAAATTATAACCTTATTATAAAATATATAAAAAATTAACTATTTTACTTAGCTTATTTTATTTAATAAGGAAAATTATAATATTATTATTATATAAAAGTTTTAGCTTAATATATATAATTATTTTTTATTTTTAAAATTTACTTTTTATTATTTTATTTAAAATAAAAATAAAGCTTTTTTTTATATTTATAAATAATATAAAATTAATAATTAAAATTCTATTATAAAGCTTAACTTTATTAAAATATTCTTCTATAATAAACTTAAAATATTTATTATTTACTCTTTACCGCTTAATATATATATTAAACCTCTCTTATACTTATTACCTCCTCCCCCCTCCTTATACTCTGCCTTTATCTTTACTTTGCTAGTTATTCTTAGCGATTTTAACGCTTATTACCCCTTTTAAAACTTTTATAAATATACCTCCTTTTATTCCGTAAAGCTTCTCTCCGCCTTTTACTAACTTCGCCTTAAATTTCTTACCTCTTTTTATAAAATTATTTAAAAAATATATAAGTAAAAGATTAATATTATTAACTTAATTTAAAATATACTTAACTATATCCTTATATACTTAAGCTTTAATTTTAATTTTTTAGCTTTAATTATATCCCTTGATTTATATTTTTTATTACCTTTTTTTTAGATTTTACTTTAATATTACGATAAAAATATTTTAATTTTAATATTTTATAAATAAAAGTAAAAAATTACTTTTTACTTTCTGCTATTTAAGTAAAATTTATACCGGATATTAAGGAATTAATAATATAATTATATAAGTAACTAAATATTATAGCTAGCTTAATAGTTTTAAAATTACTTTAATAATATAATTTTTATTTATATTTATAATAAATTTTAAAAATTACTTTTACTATTTTTAATATAAAATATATTAAGCGGGATTGATATATATAATTAAATTTTAACTATTAATAAATATATTATAATATTATAATATAATAAAAATTATTTATTAAGAAAATAAAAAAGATAATTAAAAATAATTTCTTATTTTTATAAATAATAATTTTAATATTATATAGTTTATAACTTAGTAAATAAGATTTTATAACTAAGCTCTGCTAAAGCTTATATATACTTTTTTTTAATAAGATATAAACTCCGCTTTTTAATTATTCTTCTCTAAAAAGTTAAAGCTTTTTACTTATAAGTTTTTTCCTTATCTTTTAGAGAATACCTTATATTTTCCTATCTTTAACCCCTCCTTATTAATAAATATTCCCTCTTAAGTTACCGAAAATAAAGTCCGCTTTACTTTTTTTAATATTATATTATAAAAATCCGCTAAGCTTAATAATATTCCTATTAGCTTCCTTAAAAGTTATAGATAACCCCTTATAATAATCTTAACTAAGCTTTTTTAAAAATATATTATTTATACTTATTTTCTTACTTAATATTAGACTTTTAATATTATAGTTTTCTAGAAAGTAAGTAAAAGCTTAAAAGTTTATTAAACTTTAAGTAGCTATTATTTTATTTTCTTTCTTAATATTATAAATAAGATCTTTAATATTATATTTATAAAGAAAATATCTTATATAGTAAAATCTATAAAAGTTTTATTATAAGGTTAGATAAGTAACTAGCTTAATTAGTTTACTAATAGCGTTTTATTCCTTTTAATAAAGTTTATTTATACCGCTTAAAGCTTATAAGGCTCCGCTTCTTTTTTAATATTAAATATAATAAGCGCTTTTAACTATATCTTATACTTTAAGCTAATAAAAATTCTTAACTTTTTATTATATAACACACCTTATAGTTTAAGCTATGCCCTACTTAGGGCTTAAGCCCAGTTAGGTTAGTATATTCGACATACTAAATTAGTATAGAGGGGCTACTAAAGTTAGACTTAGTATTAGTAATATCACTGCCCGATCCGTGATAGCGTGCGTGCCTTAATAGGTTATGCGCTTATCGCGCTAAATTGCGCGTTTTTTACGATAATAATCGATATTCCTTATAAGAGATCCTATTTAGGATCCGCTTAGCTATAATAAACGCTACTATATTACTAACGCTATTATTTTAGGTAAGTAATATACTTAACCCGGTTTATAGAAGACTATTTTAGCTAAGAAAAGCTAAGATAAGCTTTACTAAGGAAAATACTACCTATTTAGGTAATAAGGAGCTTATTTAAGCTATAAAAAAAAGTTACGATAACCTTATTAAAAAATATAAAGATAGGAGCGATCCTAATAAGTATAGAGAAGCTAAAAGGTTAAGAGAATTAGTAATATTAGGAGATATTAATTAAAATAGCGATTAAGTAATTTCGACTACTTCGGTATATTAATAAGCTTAATAGCGGTAAACTTATAAATACGAATATTAAGGCTATAGAGAAATAGTAAGATAAGGAAGTTTATTACTATTATCTTATTATATACTATTATAAGCTTACGATAATCCTCGGAATTTACGATAGCGGCTAGAATTTAAGTTAATTAGTATATTAGACTTTTATAGCCGTTAAGAAAAAGTATAATATAGCTCCGAGAGTTATTTTCTTATTAATTATAAAGGAAATATATATTATAAAGGCGGAGAACTTTATAACGTTCGGTACCTTCGTAAAATATTTTAATCTCCTATAAAGTTAACTCTACGTTATAATAAAGGAACCTTACGAGGAATAGTTTATTAGCGCTATAATTAACGCTATTAAAACCGTTATACTTTCCCGATATAAAGATTAGATATATAAGCTAGCTAAATAAAAGCCCCTAATAAAGGATAAGGTCCTAAGTTTCTTCTAGAATTACGCTAAGCTTATCGATAATAAGAAGAAAGATACTTTTTCCGTAGATTAGTATACGAAAAAGTAAGACGAAAAGCGAGATAATAGCTAAGGAAGAGGTTAAGGCCGCGGTAAAGGCCGTGGCCGCGGAAATTATAGTAGTAGAGCCTCTTCTCCCGCTTAAAAAAGCTAGAAAAGATAATATCTTAATTATAAATACTTTATTCCCGAGGGTAGTAAGCCTTATAAGGAAGAAAATTACTAAAAGTTATATTTAAAGCTATACTTACCCTTAAGAGATTAGTATTATTAGAAATAAATCGTAATATTAGAAGCTATTACGAAGGCTAAATAAATATATAAACTTATAGCTATTAGCCTTAGTATTACTTAAGATAATATTATATATAATTTTAGAGCTAGAAGCTATATATTTAATAACTTAAAATAGTTTATCGAGATTTATAAGAATACCGTAATTAACTTTTTCCGCGCCGCTAATAGCGGAGATTTATAGCTTTAAAGAGAGGGTAAGGTTAAGATAAACTTACCTAATAATAATTCGATAATTTTATCGTAGGCTTTTTATTATCTTAATATTTAAGCGAATTTAATAAGCACGAGCGTTCTAAAGGAAAAGGGCGTTATCGCCGACCTTAAAACGAATTTCCTTATTAAGAGAGGCACTAAAAAGCGTATTTACTATCTTAATAATTAACTTCGAGTTATTCGTATTACCGCTACGGGCGGCGATTAAACTATAATTAAGGTATTCGCTACTTTACTATATAAATTACTAAGGAAGGGCTTAAAAGCTAATTTTACTATTATATATAAGCGCCTCGTATACGCTAGCAAAGAGAAGGTAACCCTAGCTTATTAGAAGATAGGGATTCTAATCGATAAAAATACTATTAAAAGCTTCTTATACGAGGCTTATTAATTTACTAAAGCTAATATTATAATTAGTAGGGATTTGCTAGTAAGGCTTATAAGGTTCCTCGATATTATTTTTTAAGATATTATCGAATATAACTTATTAGGAATAGGCGGCGCCCGCTATTCTCTATACGGAATCGACGCCTTTACGAGATTTTACTAGATAATAGCTACTAACTTAAAAAATTAAGCTTTTAAGCTTCTTCGTAGATAGAAAAGATAGGTTAATACCTTTTTTAGAGGAATTCCTATAGCTATAATAGCTTTCGATAATATATAGAAGTTTAAGAGCGAGGTAATTAAGGCCTAGGCTTTTTAGAATAGATTTATTCTATATTATTTAACCCTATATAACCCTTAATAAAACGGTCTTATAGAGAGAGCTAGCAGAACGCTTTTAACGATAGTAAGAGCTATTTATCTATATATATAGCTTCCCGTAACCCTTTAGCTATATTATATATCGATAGCAGCGTACGTTACGAATTTACTACTTACGAAAGGTAAAGAGAGCCCTCTCGAGAGGGTTATAAAAACGCTTAATTTACCCTATAAATATAATATTAGCTACCTTCACGCCTAAGGTTATACGGTATATATAACGAAGCCGAAAGAGAAGATCGTAAGGTCTAAAAAAATAACTCCTCGAGCCTAAAAAGGTTATTTTATTAGTATTAAGAGCTTATATAGCTATATCTTTAAGATTTAGCTTCCTAATTAAGAGATCGTTATTTATATACGAGATATACGCTTTATTAATTATGCCGGTGCCCCTACTATTAAAGAGGACTTATTAGTTAAATTTAAGGCTTATTTAGAAGAAAAAGGTAAAATTATCGAATTTAAACTTATTATTCTTCCTTATAAGGAGAAAGAGAAAACTTCTTATAGCTAAACTAGCGGTATTAATATTTTATAGTCCTCTAATATATCGAGTATTAAAAAATAATCGAGGAAATATTTAACTATTATAGCCGGATTATTAGATATATCGAATTCGAACGTTTAAGAGGAATTTATAAAGCTATTAAAAGAGCGTTTTAAAACGCCCGAGGGATACTCTTCGCACCTTCTCTTACTAAATCCCACGCCTTATTAAGGCAAAGAGGCACTACGCCCGTTTTTCGATAAGAATACGCTTTTTTAATTAATCGAGGAAATTAATAAAGAGGTATAACTATTACTAATAGCGCCTATAACTTTAAATCTTCCTAGTAGCTAGGTTTATAATACTAATAATCGTAATAATCCTAATAAATTAGCTAGTAACTTATAAAATCTTTAGCCGATTAACCTAATACTTAAAAAATAACTTTCTTAATATTTGCGTAAGCGTAAGGCGTTAACCTTATCTTCTACCTTAATAGAATTAATATAATAACGCTATAAGCGTTATTTAACGGAAAAGATCTATAGTACCGAGCTAATAAGACGTTCGAAGAGGCTTATATAAGCTAATTTAGCTAGTATTCTTAAACCCTCTTCGCTATATATTTTCTTCGCCGATAAGGATAAATATATCGATTAGGCGCTTATAATAATTCTCTTAGCTTTAGCTATAGAAACCTTTATAAGTTATACCTTAAGTAATTATCGTATTACGAAGAAGCTACCTAAATTTAATAAATAATAAGTACCCGTAATAAAGAAAGAACTTAATAAGCTATATTAGAAAGGCGCTTAGGAACTTATTCCTAAGCTTTATAATACTAAAACCCTTCCTAAGCGATAAGTATATATAAAGAAGCTTATTAAGAGCGTAGATCTAATAGCGAAGGCCCGCTAAGTTATTTACGGAGATCGCAATCTTATAAATCGACTTATTAAGGACTTATATACTATTATAATATATTAGTTATCCGTATAGATCTTCCTTACCCTTATTATAATATAAGACTTTAAATAAGTAAAGTTTAATATCGTAAATACTTTTATTAACGCTAAATTAAATAAAGATATCTTCGTTAAGTAGCCTTATAGCTTTAAGGATAAGTTAGGGCGTATTTACCGCTTAAAAAGGGCCCTTTATAGCTATTAAGCCTCGCTACGCTAGTAGTTCGAGCGTGCAGCTAAAAATCTAGCTAGTTGCGGATTTAAATAACTTAACTCTAAGTTATACCTTTATTACTATACTAATAGCAGCCTCCTCGTTCTTTATATAAACGATATCCTCCTTACTACGCCTATATAAGTATAAATTAATAATAAGGCTATAATTCTTAACGAATTATATAAAGTTAAATACCTTAGAAAGCTTTAGGAATTCCTAAGCCTTAAGTTTAATCGCGATTATTAGGCCCGTATTATTTAAGTATATTAGACCTCCTTTACCTATAAAATTCTTAAGCTATTCGATACTAATAATTTAAAGCTTACGAAGACGCTATAGCTAATAAAGTATATAATTCCTTATAACTAGAAAGAGGCTAAGATTATAATAAAAGCTACGATATAATAGAAATAAATAGGCAGCTTAAATTAGCTAGCCTTAAGTATAAGGCCTAATATTATATATAGCGTTAAGAAGCTATTAGAAGTAAATTCCTATCCGACTTACGCTTATCTAGCTACGATAAAGTACCTTTTTCGCTATCTACGCGGCACGCCGTCTCTTAATATTATACTTAGAGGAGCGGTATATAGTAAGGACCTTTAGCTTCGCGTATATTCCGATATATTATTCGCGGACGATTAGGTAACCCGCGCCTTAATAGCCGGGTTTATTATCTTCCTCGCTAGTAGCTTTATCGCGTAGCGCTTAAAGTATTAGACTCTTATTATTATAAGTAGTATAGAGGCCGAATTTATAGCCCTTATACCCGCTAAGCTTATAACGATTTAGCTCTCTAACGTTATTCGAGACGCTAGCTATAAATAAAAGAGGCCTCTCGTAATATTTACTAATAGCTAGAACGCGAGGTTAGCTATAATTAACCTACTTAATAAGGCACGCACTAGGTATATTAATTTATAATATAAATAGATTATCTAAAGGTATTAAATAGGCTTTTTTAATTTATAGTAGATCGGTATAGAAGATATAATTATAAATAGCCTTATAAAGGGTTTATAAGCGAATAAGTATTAGTAGTTTATACGCTAGCTAAATTTAGCTATGCTAAGGAATAGGGGCGGCTTTAATAGCCTAAATACTAAAAAATAATATTACGATAGTTATTCTTTAGCCTACCCGGCCTTAAGGGCGGTATTATATAATATACCTTATAGTCTAAGCTATGCCCTACTTAGGGCTTAAGCCCGGTTAGGTTAGTATGTTCGATATACTAAATTAGTATAGAGGGGCTACTAGAGTTAGACTTAGTATTAGTAATATCACTGCCCGATCCGTGATAGCGTGCGTGCCTTAATACTTTTTTAGCTTCCTTAGATAAATTATAGCTTTCCTTTATTTTTACTTTTTTAATTATACCTCTTACTTAAGGTTTAAAATTAGTTAGTCTTTAGTTAGTTAAGACTAACTAAAAAAAGTCTAGACTAAAATATATACCTTTTAGTTAGTTTTTAGTTAGTTATTATAAAGACTTTAGTTAGTTCTTAAATATAGGGACTAACTAACTAAAAACTAAAAACTAAAAAAATTAAAGTTTTAGTTAGCTTACGTAAGCTATTTTATTCTAATAAAAATACTACGAGATAGCGCGACTAATATAGTATATCGAAGTTAAGTTTTTTTTTATTAGATTATTATTAAGAAAGGAATAAAATCTTTAATTTAATATATTTAAAAGAAAAATAAAACCTAGTAATAATAATAGTAATAACTTAAAAGGTAATAGTAAAATAAATAATAAAAATATAATATAACTTTAAAAAGGCCTTAATATAATTTAAATAAGCTTAATTATTAAAAATCTTAAAACTTATAAAATTATTTATATATAAAAAGTTAATATTAATAAAAAAAATATATTATTAGCTAGAAAAATTTATCTAATAATAAGTAAAAAACTAGCTATAAAAGAAAACTTATAAGCTTTAATCTTTTTTTTAAAGCTTTATTTTCCTTTTTTTTAATTTCCTAGAAATTAGTAAGCGTTAAATTCTAGTTTTTTAATAAGATTAACTACTTTATAGTTTTAGGTTTTAAATTATTCCTAGATAACGTAATAATATTACTAGAAGTAGAAAAAATAGCCTCGATTAAGGCTAATATAGCTAAAATAGCTAAAAGTTTTCTAGCTAAAATTATTAAAGTAGGGAAGCGGAAAGCATTATTTTTCTAATATAAGAGTAGGTTACTTTAGAAATAATTAGTAAATAAGGAGAATAAATTATAAAAAAAATATATAACTATATCTTAGAAGGTAAATAAGCTTCTAAAAGGTATTATTTTAGTTCTTTATTAGTTTTTATTTTTTTAACTTATAAACTAAAGTCGAACTCTTTTAAGGTATACGTTTTAGGATTTCCTAAGTTTATTTCTTTATTTTCCGTAGTTTTATAGCTAAAGATGATTAGTAAAGATTATAAAAAAAATATAATCTTACTTATAGATTAAATTACTCTGAAAAAAGATATAAGATATCCTTTTTTATAGCTAAATAGTAATAAAGGAAGCTATTTTCCTTAAAATAAATAACTTTATATTATAAGTTTAATATAATAGCGAATAAATAAGGTCGGAAAGCTAATAAGTCGTTTTTTTAAGTTATTTTAGAAAGTACTTTTTTAGCTTTTTTAAGCTATTCCTCTATTATATAAGTCTTAAAAGTAATAGAATAAGAAAACTAAAAAGTAATTAGTAAGTATTTTAAAAAATAAAAAAAAGAAGAATACCTAGCTTTTTTTAAAATTAGAAAATTCTTCGTATAATTTAGTAAGCCGATTAAAGATCTAAAAAATAAGAAGTAATCCTTTTAAACTTATTATATAAAAGTAGCTTTATAAATAAATAGAAGGAGTTAAAAAAAATATTAAAAATAGCTTTAAAATCTTTTAAAGCTTTCTATTCCTTATTAGTAGGAAATACTTTTTTATACTCTTTATATTCCGTTAATTTAAAAACCTATTCTAAAGTAAAACGGAATTCTAATACTCTTTTAAGTATAAAAAACGTAGAATTCTACCTTATAGCGTTATCTATTTAATTAATTAATAGTTAAATAAATAATTAATAAATAAAAGAAACTTACCGATAATAACTTTTATTTTTTAGATTATTTTATATTTCCCTTAGATTTTTACTATTATAGACCTTTTTAAAAAAGCTATTTAAGCTTTATATTATACTTAATAATAAGTAAAATATATCGAAATTAGTTAAAAAGCGCTAGAAAAATAAATAATTAGTAAATAATTATAATAAGAATAAATAACTTACTATTATACTTTTATAAAGTAGTATTTTTATCTTAAAGTTGCCTTTTTAAGTTAGAATTATTTAAAAGAGCTTTAAAAATATCCTAAGCTATTAAATTAATAATATATACTAGGTAGCGAATTTAGCTAGTAAATTTTTTTAAAAAAAAAAGTTATTATAAGCCGAGGAATAAGCTTTTAAAAATATCTTATTATTTATAGCATTATCGTAAGTAATACTAGTATAATATTGTTAGTAAAGAAATAAATTAGTAAATAAAGAAATAAAGAAATTATTAATATACTTATTAAGAAACTTTAAAGTAATAATAAGGTAAGCTCTTAAGTAGGAAAGAATTTTAATATAAATATAATTTTTAATATACTATTCTAAAAGCTTTTTAAAAGCTAAAAATTATTAGTTTTTATAAATAAATAAATAAATAAATAAATAAATAAATAAATAAATAAATAAATAAATAAATAAATAAATAAATAAATAAATAAATAA